>JAOEHX010009010.1:0-25183 GCA_025448015.1 Bolborhynchus lineola
AAACTTAAACAGGGGAAGTTTAGATTGGATATGAGGAAGAAATTCTTTACTGTAAGGGCAGTGAGGCACTGGAATGGATTGCCCAGGGAAGCTGTGAATGCTCCATCCCTGTTGGTGTTCAAGGCCGGATTGGACATAGCCTTGGGTGATATGGTTTAGTGTGAGGTGCCCCTTCCCATGGCAGGGGGTTTGGAACTAGATGATCTTAAGGTCCTTTCCAACCCTAACTATTCCGTGATTCTATGAATGGCTCCAGTGAAAGATGTCACTTTCTGTTCTTGACTGGGATACAGCTCTTGTTGAGAGAGAAATAGCCCACCCTTTTTTGTGGTGCATCAAAATATTTTAATCTGCTGAAATTTACAGGCTACAAATAGACTGAGCCAGACTGGTCTTAGTATCTCCTTTAAGTCATCCTATCTCCATTACTAGCAAAGCTTGGATCTGAGTGGCTGACAAAGCAGCCTGTACAGCTCTCCTGAACCAACAGCTGCTCGATCTATATATGGAACAAGCAGGGTACTAATCCCTTGAGACTTAAACTGGTGTGCTGAGGAGCATGAGGACAGTAGCACTGGTAATGGTGTAGATTCCTTACACAGCAGAAAAATGAAATAATTTGACAGTAACTGTCTTGTAGCCCTCTTGCTCCTGACCTCTTCTATCAGCATGAAGGGACAGCTGAGCTAGTGCTATACCCAGCACTCTCAATTTAGACCTGAATGGAGCCTGTTTGGGATTTAATTGAACATGAGAAAACACAGCCTAAGCATTAGAGAAGACTTCACTTCAGAATTCAGTAGGGTTTATTCTACAAATCTTAGATCAATGCCAATGATACAAGTTTTATGAATTCTCATTAAAAATACAAGTCAGTATAAAGATTCCAATAGTAATATAATGCATGATGATTCAGTTTCAAAACTTAAGGAATGAATCTGGGTTTTGAACCATGCTACACAAAAGGGGAACACAATGTAGAAGAATATTTAGTTTACCTCCTTTACTTTAGGAGGGGCCTGTGCCTTATTGCCACAATACCTGAAAAAGCAATATGAAGTGCATAGCAGCCTTGCCTGTGGAATCTCTAGGCAAAACTGTTGAATTTAGTATCATAGTCCTCTTCCTCTCTCCCAGTTCTGTTAACTGAAGTCCATTTTGATAGCCTGATACCGCTATAATAACTTAAAGCTATTGCAACACCATCCCCCATAATGATTATAAACAGTCATTTGAACTGTAAAACACTCCTGTGATGCACTGAACCACTTCCACTGTGCCAACCATCTTGCCCAGTCTTTCCAGGAACACTAAATACTGATTCAAATCAAAGGTGAATATTCAAAACCCTCCTGTCCATTATTTTTCTCTTTTAAATGAAGTCTCAGTACAGTCTCATACTCAAATGCGTTGTTCACAGCTTCAGGCACAGTTACAATATAAATCGGATATATTTTCTTGAACCTAGCCCTCTGATATCATGAAAAGTGTTATAGCTTTCACTAAACAGTTGAAATTTGGCCACAGAATTGCTAGATCAAGTGCTTTGGAGTGGGAGAGAACAAAACTACCCTTTTTTTTTTTTGGGAGCTGCCTGCACTCACAAGAGGATTAGGCTTAATAAAGCCATACCGTAAACCTAAATTTTAGAGAAACAATTTATCAGAAGAGGTAACTCTTGACAAGATATACACCTCATCCCCCAATTGCTGTACATACATCTGTTTATTCCTAATGACGCTTTCACTCTGTCAAAAATAACTCTTGTTGAGCGCAGTCATTTCTTGTAGCAGAACCACATTAACATCACAGAGCAGGTAATCATGTATCTCTCTGCAGAAGCAGACAGGGAAACTAGGCTTAACAATATGCATTACATTTCCAAACAGAATTTTGATGCAGACAGTGACATTTACTGAAACTCAGCTTTTACCAAAATATTAGCATCATACAAAAATAATAATTAAAAAGAAGTTTAAAAGCAGCTGCTGATTTCCACGCACCAGTTGAAGAAAAAAAACCCCTCTTGCATAAATGGAGCAGCAGCACAGAACAAGCACAGATGTGGCAATACAAATACATCTTCTGTAGGAATTTTCAAGTTATCCACCCAACATCACAATATTATGCTTCAGCTTCATACCAATGGTGGCAAAATCTAATAATAAAGCCATCATGCAGGCTAAGGGGAATTTCTTCTACCGTGCTGAACACTGCTGTGCTTGCTTTGAATACATACTCTCACTCTGATTTGTCTTTGTAGTAAATGCATCTTACACTCTTAACAGTCACATTTAGTCAGAAGTAAAAAAAATCTCTAGCCCACACTGGGCTTCAGTACAGTCAGGATGACAACAAAATACAAGGATGTCATTAAACTGCAAACATTACAAATAATGGGTTCACTTTGCATTAAAGTCACATTTAACAGAAGACATGTTGTTCTGAAACTGTGAACTGATTCTATTTGGAACAAAGTATGGCACAGATTCCTAGTATCTATGGACATTGGATAAATAACATTTTTCTCTTTGCAATGATTATCAATTCGCCAAAAATAGTGTAACAGTCAAAAGGGATGAGTGAAGGAAAACAGACTTAGGAGAAGAAATAAAAAATGTCTAAGAATTGAAAATAAATGCCTTCTTTTGTAAGAAACTTTATTTAACTTCATTTTTAAAAATGCATTCTCTCCTCAGAACAAATACCACTGTAAAAAAAAACCCCAAAACTGCAGTAGCACACACTTGCACTCAAAGGAAAACATGCAAAACCCATGGCTGGAAAAATTCTGCATAAAAATCCAAGACTTTGGGCAAAAGTTTGCCCCCATGTGCCTTTAGGGACCTCAGACAACAGCTTTCAGTGCAATGTCTCTTGTTTCCAGTTGGTGGGGAAACATGGCAGAAGCTTGTCTTCCAACAGTTACACTCTTCCAGATGTTTGAAGCAAAACCAGTCTCAGCTGCACTTCAAAATATCATTCTTAAACTGTTGCAGAAAGTACAGAATTCAGTAAAATGTCAGAATCCAGTGAAGGAAAGGTTTTGAGTTCTACCCTGTGCCATACACTTCTTAAAAAAAAATTAGACAGAAAAATGGATTTTTATTAATACACCCTCTTTAAATTTTTTATTTATGAAAGCAGCTCTTTATGCAAATCAAAAGCAGTTCCTGAGTAACTGCAGTAAACAGTGTCTTTTAAATATTTTTGCGCCTTGGCTCTTCTGTTTTGGTTCTTTCTTGGTTTTTCTCCCTAGTTTTCAAGTTTAATCTCAGTTTTTTTTCAAAAATGTGCAAGTTCAGTTAGCATCATTTCCAGAAGTCCGCAGCTTGCAGGTCTTCCTGCAACAACTACAAGATCTGCACATACGCTAGGTTGTACTCCTATACCTATTGCAGATTTTGCTTTCAAACCTGTACAGCATGCACTTTCACGTCTTCTTCAGCATACGCCGGGACTGCCATGTATGGAACTTATTGTAGGCCGTCTGCAGCATCTCTTCTATATGACTTACCAACTGAAACATGAAAAGGGAATTAAATGTCCTAGCTACTGGAAAACACATCCCCTCCCCTCCCTTTGATCAGATACTGTTGCCTTCTTCCTTTTATTCAGTTGAAGTAGTCTTGCTAAAATCACAGAGGTACGCCAAACAAGGAGAAAAAGCACCTGAGGCTGTATTGTAAAGTGTCTGTAGAGGGAGCAGTTCAGACAGCTACTAAGCTGGAATGGTCAGAGGGAAACAGTGACACTTGACTGTGCTGTCTGCTCCAGTATTTACTCTGTGGTCTGTGACCACTTCAAGTCTGACACAGTGTGAGACAGTTTAGAAGTTGCTATAGTTCTGCTTCATGGTGGAAGTGAGAAGTGAAACATGACTTCCGCTTCTTGCTGTCTCACTTGGGCAATTTTAAATTATAGTTCTTGACAGTTTCTGGTATCATTAAGTTATACAGGGAGAGGAGGCATGCTTAACTCTGTACCCAATCTCCCTCTGCCCATTTCCTAGTTAACAAAAACCTTAAATGCCCTAAGATCAGAAATAACAAAGCTACCATTCTCTTGATAATTATGATCCAAATTATTAATAAGCACCCACATAATTAAAGAGTATTTGCCCCTTACATTTGTGCTTAAATACTGTCTCCGAATCTTTTCTTGGAATGGGCAGAGCTTTGCAACCTGAAATCTTTCCAAGTTGCTTTTCATTTTCACAACCTGAAAGAGACAGAAACCAATATTATAACCACTTTGCACAGAAGTTCTCCTTCCTTTAACAAATCATTCTCCAACCAAACACCTCATAACTAATCCTGGGGGCTACTTTAAATATGTGTAGTTTGAAGAGGAAAAGCTATTATAACATCAGTGTCTAACCATTCTGGAGTGCATACTTATTTTTGAGGCAAGTGCAATATGATTGAAAGTGCAATGTGCCACTGTGATCATTATTACTTTGTCGGTAATAACAACTTCTACAGAGAAGACAGTCCCAAAAACATGGTTTTGCTTCAGACAAAGACTGTACCATGAATTTTCAGGCCATGTTTTGCAGCACAAAATCCAACTTATCTGCAAATTTTTATCTTTGTGATCCACATGAGGTCAAAGGAAGGAACAGCAACAGAAAAATAGTTACAATCATATACCTGGTTGCAGCAGACATCTCCCTCAAAGGCAAATTTGTTCTAAAAGGCAATGTATGTTTTGAAGCTATGAATGAGTGGTTTTTGCAATGGACAGAAGAATAAGGAAAACTTTCTTGTAACTGTCACTGTGGAGGTGTCTTAAATGTGGGGGAAGGAGGGCTTTAGTTTGTGTGTTTTAAACTGGCAATGAAAGATCTGCAGCTGGAATATAGCTGACCATTCTGTTGAAATTAGCTTGCAGCAACTGCTTCTGAAGGGCACCAACAGGCATAAGGTTGATTATAATAGTGCCAAAAGAACTGCTGAAAAAGAAGGTAGTATTTTACATTGTTGAGCTTCAGTTCTAGGGACAAGTAACTGCTGCACTGATTTAAAGCATGTGTGTTACTTCTATACTTCAAGTTAATGACAGTCATCCTAAACCATGATCTGGCCACATCATAACAAAGGCCACACTAGGAAGTTCTTACCTTTTCTTCTAGGAATGGTGTGTTAACAGGAAAGCAGGACCAGAAGTGTCGTAGCAGTTCCCCTACTGCCACATACAAGTGTTTTAGTTCAGACTGAATGTCATTTGGCACCATCTCTGCAACAGGAAAAAGATTTTGTTGCATTACTCAAACCCATCATATAAAACAAGAGAATATAAGACTAATGAAGGAGACCAGCAGTATACATTTCTATGAGAATCCCAGACAGGTTGGCTGGGAGGGAACACTGAGGTGCCTTACACCTGAAATAGGACTATCAGCAGCATTAGATCAGGTCAGCTGCTATAGAATCTTGTACGTTGTATATAGGGAGATCTATGTTAGCCAAAGAATGGATATTAAACTTAATCCAGGATTAGAAGCAGTATATTTGTACTGTTCTAATGGTGCGGCAGTACTGCTTCTGGGACCAGCATTCTTGTTCTCTTCACAGCACAGCACTACTGTGTGGTGGATACTGCAAGCTCTTCTCTCTTTTACAATGGCAATGAGAACATGGTCACAGCCTGTGGAAGATGAAAAATCCAGGCAGGAACAAGGAACTGATCCCAGATACTCTTATACAGAAGAAAGGGCAATGGGGGTCAAGAGATGGTGGGGAACCACAATCATAAAAAACAAAGAAAACAAACACAGTCATTGAGGATGACAGGAGCAGAGTTAACTGAGCAGTGAATAGCAAACTCTAGGATGAGGCTGGGTTTGGTTTCTGTTTTGTGGGTTTGGCTTGCTTTGTTTCTGTTCTGGTTTTTAAATTAAAAAAGAAAAAGGTGGTCAAGCTCAAAATGAAGTGTAGCACCCAGTATGTCAACTGGGATGGGTAAGAAAGCCTCACTACCGCTTGCCGACTCTTTTCTTTCAGTACTATGAAGAACTTACACTTGCTTTTTCAGCTGTCTGCATTAGCTTCTGTGGCTCTTCACACCAAATAACACAAGTTAACTGGAAACCTGTTATAAACACTGCCTTGTGAGAACGGGAATTCACATGCTGAGATGCAAAGGAAATGAACTTGGGAATAGCTGAAGAGATGTAAGAAGAAGGAGTTGTCTGTTTTGCCCTTGCAGACTAGAAGAAGGTTGTCCTTTTTCACAGCAAGCTGTGGATTTTAAATGCAGACTGCAGAAAAACCTAGTTCCAGACAATTATCTTGACCTCACCTCCTTTAGAGCTCTCCCTGAGTATGCCTTTATTTTCTAAAATCCAGGAAAAAAAAAATTGGAAAAGAAATACTGAACAAGAAAACCCCATTATCTATATGAGGACTTGATACCAACTGCAACCTTCATCACTTGCTTTGTACAATTTTCTGTCATTCAGTTGCCCCAGCAGTGGTGTAGCCAGTACCACCCTCATGGCATGGCTGGGTTGCTGCCTTTTGTTTGTTACTGTAGCCCAGTATTATTCCAGCCGCATGTTTCCATAATTTCCTTTATCTCTGTAACATCCCAAGAGACAGATGAAACGGCAAGCCAGGTACTGCTGTATAATGCAGTAAGATATGATATAAAGTATTATACGTCCTAAATCCTTACGGTTTATGGCTTGCTGTGTTCCACCCTGCATAAGTGCTCCTCCAGGTGACAGGGCTGCAATAGTGCTAGCAGCATCAGCACTTGAAAGGACCTGAAGGGAGAGAGGAAACAATCATTTCATATCACTTTCTCCAACAAAATCTTTTTAAAATGAATTGTATTTGAACTCCAATGGCAAAGATACAGTTGAGCAGATACAATGGAAGTTCTGATGAAGAGTCTGCTCAGTACTTTCAAGTGCTATAAGCTCATGTTTTCAGTGAAAGCTCTCCAATTAGTTACAAGCAAACCTTTTCTTTACCTAGTATGTGAACTGGCTATGCAGCTACTTTGAAATGAGATACATTTGCATTTGTGGCTGCTTTACATCAGGCCAAATCTGGGTTTACTAACTGAAGAGGTTCAGATACTGGCTGGAGAGACTGGCTACCTGGCTGTGCTGCCCTCCAGTTGCCAGAAGATGGCTTTTGTGTAGCCCACAGTGAGATCTACATCCTACCTAAGTGCATTTAGGAGAGAAAGACCTGTTCAGTTATAAATTTGCTTACTACAGACCTCTTAAGACCATTACATACTAGATTTCAGGGGGTGGGATCAGTAATATTGGCCTGTGTTTCACGTTGCATAACTGTCCTGCTTTACTACTTTCTACCTTTTACCATTTCCTCAAAGAACAAAGTAACAGTACAATATAACTCAGACTATCAGCAATGACTGATTCAGGTCCCTGTTGTTTAGATTTTGAACTCAGTAACTCAAAAGGTATTGCCTAAAGTTGTAAAATAAATTGAGTAACATAAAACTATTGGAGATAATTAAGTCTGCCCTGAAAAATTAAAATTCCAGAAGACAGGAGGCACAAAATTACACAGAAAGCAAGATGCTAACATCAAGAAGGGTAATTTTTTGAGTATTTTTCCATACCTGAGTTAGTTTGGGTACATATGCTTCCATTTCTTGCCTAATACTATTAAAGGAATTAATTATATCCTGACTGGTTGCATATTGCTGTGATTGAATTGGAGTTGGACCATGATAATACCTGTGAGGTGAGAAAAGATAAAATGTATTAATAGGAGTGCTGGTAAAATAGAGGCCAAACTCAGTACTTCAAATGATTCCAATTTTAGATGCTTTGTAATTGTTGACATTACTATCTAAGTATTATTTACTGACAAAGTAAAATATATGGCCACGTGGGAAGAAGGTGGGTCAGAGATGGTATGACAGCAAAATAAGAGTTTCTGTTGTTGAATCTTTGAGCATCCCTTAGCTAATGAGAAGCTATCTGTGCCACTGAGTTCTGGGAGTATTATTAGAGTAGAGGAAGTCATGCCACTTTGGACTGAAACTGAGCACATTTAGTATCACTTTTTTTTTTTTTCCTGGGAGTGGATTTTCCTTGGAATTGAGTATATTTTCACATGTAACACATTTTTCCACTGCAAGCTGCAACAAAGTGCTGAACTGTGAATGCAGGTCTGTTAGCCTTTCACAGAAATTACAGGTCAAAGCTCTTCAAGCAAGCGTACAGAGACTTAGCTTACTGGAAAGCAAGATGAAATGAAAATACAAATGTAAATGGGAATTACTTGGAAGCTGGTTTATGCAGAAGTTCATATTAGGTTTTTAAGCTTAGCCTAAACACACCTGAATGGGCACAGTAGACTACATCAACTGATTCTGTGCAGGCTGTGATGAGAGATCTTCTGCACTGAATATGCCACAATAACCATGTGTATTTTAACTTACCTATCAGACTTCAAGTTTAGTGCAATAGTTTTAATGCTATTATTCTTCGTTAAATCTTCATATTCAATGGCCTCTTGCAATTTCACCTGAAATAAGCCAAATAATTATACACGTCACTAATGAGGATACAGTTTGATGTATGTACTGCTTTTTTCCAGTTCACTGAGTTTCAGCAGTAGTTACTAAAACCTTAAAGAAAACCAAGGTGTGGAATGATTCATGTCTACTGTCAGAGGGAGTAGTGCCCAACATTGCTTAAAGCGTGCACTTTGGAAGTCTTGGCATTACTGCTTTTCCTGCAGGTTCTAGCCAAAACGTGCAGTCCCTGTCACTTCAAAATATGTTCTACTATATACAGATCATTCTTTGTGCTATGTCCATCTAGCTCTAGTTCAGCAGAAACAGTAATGCTTTAATGGCTGTAAGGAGTGTAAGACTAAAACCCTAATAATTGCACAAGCTATCTGTTGACTGTACAGCTCGAGCATTAGTGGTGAGAGATAACAGCACAGTGGTATTACACTTCGTACAATGAGAAAACTATTTTTGAAGTCTCCTACTCTCTCCTCTTTTCGTCACGTTTATTCTAATCCTGGTATATTGGTTTCTCTCCAGTAAAAATTACAGTTTTCAGGAAAGTCAAAGCAGTTGACTAACTACATTTAATAACGTGTATTCTATCACCTTTTCTCACAACATATGCAGGTTTTAAGTCCCCTTCACATGTTCTATTTGGGCTGTCAACTCTAGCAAGAGTATTCAATTCAATTCTGCAGCAATTACAATACTCTCTTCCCCTTTGTGAGCTGCTGTAGTTAGTCTAAAACAAGCTGTTGCCCCGTATTTCAGTGTACCAGGCATCACTATGCTTTCAGTTTAACTTCATTTCAGCTTATGACTTTAGGATGAAGGCTGCAATGTGCCAGTTTAATCATCTTTTTTACAAATGATACATTTGATAGGTTAATACTGGTGCTTGAACACCACTACGCCTTTCAGATGGATGTTCTCTAGAATTTCCCCAGCATTTGGGGGAAACGCAAAAGGAGTGTTGGGCAAAACCAGAAATATACAGTATGGGTCCAATCAGAAGCATCTTGGAAATTTTTTACTTTCATTAGGCACCACTGAAGAGAGAAACAGCAATACTTCAAGGTGTAATTTATTTGTGTTTACTAAAAGAGTACAAAACTTCTTACAGCCCCTCAGGTTCTTATTCTATATATTCTAAGCAAAGCCAAATCACATTAGACACATCATAAAACAAGAAAGGAAACTTTGGCAACTTTCTGACATACAGCTTCCAGTTTCATTCAATCAGAACTGCATCAGCTAACTTTATACCTTTTTAATTGGTGGCTGAAAGAAATCTGAATCCCTGGAGTTTCCATCCGTACTGCTGGTCTCACTGTAATGGTCATTTTGTGCTTCTCTTAAAATAGAGAAACAGCATTAAGAATTCATCTCACAGGAAACTTAAGATACAAGCTACAGGCACAGTAAATACATCTGTTTCAAAAACTTTTTATGCATATTCACATACTATATGTCAACTTTCTTCCCCCTTACATCCTAATTTCTAGCCATTGATCTAGATAGAAAGAAACAACTCCTCAAATAACCCTGTTTGTCAAGAGGGAAATTCAACAGCAGGGGAGAGTGATTCTCCCTCTCTTCAGAAATAGTTGCATGCCTGCAATGCAAGTGGGACACAGCAAAATCATGACTAAATTAGAAACACTTTGCATACACACGTATGTCAATCAGGCGTTAGCAGAGATATGGAGCCCTGAGATACTACTGCTGCAGAAAGACAGCTATTGTTTTGTCTTTCTAAACTGGAACAAACATTACACAGAAGAGATTCTTAAAGGTCCAGTGTTCAGTTACACAGAATAACAACATGAGGGAGCACAGCTAGACAGAAGGTATTAGGATTTATGACAGAAAAGGTCTGCAGGATTTGGGAAGAGTAGGAATCCTTTGATGTTTGTCTATAAACCACTTGTAAAGCAGATTTCACATCAAATGCCTTTCATTCTTCTTTGATGAAGTTTCATTCATGAAGTTCACTGCAAATACACTAAACCACCTGGTTAATCTTTTCTTTTTAGTCTGGGGCAAGGTACTGCACTAGGGGAATCTTTCATCTGATCCACCTACGCCACACTGTTCTTTTGCTTCCTCCTTTGCTTATGTCCACGCACCCCACTACAGGAAGCCTCAGCAGACCTGCTCCTGGAAGGCAGGCAGTAGAGACTCTGTATGCCAGACCTCCCGTCCATACAGCAAATGGAATACTACTTCTGCAGCCTTCACCAGGGATGGAGAACTAAGGCAGAAACATCCTTTCCTTTTTTCATCTGCTTTGTATGGTAACTCAGCTAAAACTAGCATTTGTCATCTCAGAAAAACTTGTAAGGTAAAATGGAACCTAAAGGTATTTTCATGTCTAAAGTGAAATATTTCATTCACAAAAATTACAAGAAAAGGTTGGATGTGTAATTGAAGACTTATTTTCATTTAAGAAATTCCTTAAAATTTGTTACAAACCAGCTTTTACAGAAGAGTGAAACTTACTGTTTCCTGAGGCCAGCTGCAAGGACCATGGCACTATGATGATTAAAGCGTTTTATAATGGCAGTGGTGCTACTTTCTCTAGCAGATTTTGAGGCATTTGATGTAGAGGCCATAGAAGCAACATATTCCTATAAAGAAAACAACATTAGCTACCTCCTGCCCGAAAACCAGAAGGACTGAGTCAGGAATCTTGCATGTCACCTCCTCTGAGCTCTACTGAGTGATACTGTCTCATCATGGGAAGTAGTATTTTCCTGCCTAGGTCCACCACCACATTATGTACTTTGAAAAATCTCCACAGACTATTTTATTCTGCTAACACTGGGCAGTTTAGATGTCCAAGAAAAAAAAACTGTTTTGCAAGACTGTGGTCTAGTTATAAGTAAAAGCAGAACTAGTTTAAAAATGTGAGGATCACCTATAGAAACAGACAGGCATTGATAGCAATTAAGAGGTAGCAATTGTTTTATTGACCTCTTTTTAACAGCCTGTAGGACACCAGCAGCCCACAGGGTAAATGACACCTGTCAGGAGGGTGCAGTATCACTGGGAATTCAAAAAACCTCAAGCCTTAATACTGGCAGTGTTCCTTGGTTGCCAGGTGGCTAAAGGCAACTTGCCTTGCCCCATGCATAGTTTCACGGCTGCAGTTAACCGGCCTCAAAACCAAAGTAGGGCAGTTTGCATAGCAATTCAAACATACCTAGCCTAAACTCCTAGTCCAGTTCTAGACTGATGGCTTTGTACAACTCTTACAGAAAACAAAACCAAATTAGAAATGCAGCATCATTAGTTAGAACTCTGAAGTTTAAGTTAGATCAACCTGTATTTTTAGGTGACTTCATGTTACGGTACACCATTTACAAAAACTGTTTTAATTTGTACTTGGAGGCAGGTAACGAACAGTTCAAGTTAGTCATACATTTAGCAAAAGATGGTACTTAAAACTAAACAAAGAAAACTGTATAAAGTATCCTTAAAATTAAGCTGAATCAAGCAAATAGCCATGTTTAAAATGAGAACGCAAAGACTTTTTCATTGTGTGCTACTCTCTGTACGTTGTCACAGCTTCTAAAAGGCAGGAAGAAAACAGAAAGTCCACTTCTGACAAAGAAAAAAAAAAAAACCAACAAAAAAACAAACCCAAACCATCCAAGTGAAATAATAATTCTTTAAAAAAGGGAATTCCTGCTTTTACAGCCAGCACACTAAAGCAGACAGGAGACATACAGGACCACGGCCAGAGTCTCCATTTCTTTAAACACACACGTGCAACTGTGTAAATGTTAACTACCCGACCGCTGCAGAATCCTAGTAAGTGATGTGGTTTAGAATTAGCATTTGTAGTTATTTTAAGAGGAGAGGGAACCTCTTTTTCCCTAAATGAAGCTAAGGTGGGGGTTGGGTGGGGGTTTTTTGTTTGGTTTTTGGGGGGTTTAGTTTTTTTTTTTTTGGTAACTACTTACTTCATCTAATGTGTAATCATCCAAAGCTGTTAAATCTATCAGGGGGTTTTTTACTCCTTGAGAGATCATTGCTTTTAACCCTGTATAAAACAAAGAAAAAATCATTAAGAACTGTATCTAATATAGGGATTCTTAGATTATATTTAACCTTTAAAGGAAAAGACAAAGGTTCTGCAGATCCCCAAGTATCAGCATGACTAAAGCTTTCAACCCTTTTCAGAGTTCCATTTAAAATTAGCAATAAACTTGGAAAGGTATTGTTAAAGATCATCCTACTAATTAGCACAGCTTTCATCAACTTCTACATGTCACTGTTTGGTAAAAAAAAAATGAACAAAATTGAATGTTGTATTAGTTAGTAGTTATGTTAGTTGTATTAATATGGGAACTGGGAAGCCTTAGTTGTGTGTTTCTTCTAATTTTGGCACTGTTTTGTTGCCTTGTCTTGGGCAGAATGGCAATTTACATCTGGGGATAGCTTTTACTTGTGTAGGGTTACTAGTTTTGTTAGTCAGAATACGTATTAAGGAACCGTGTTAAGTGATCTCAACTCTGCACATCTCTGTATCATTACAAACCTACCTCAAAAGTTCAATAAAAACTTATGTCAGATGGTATTTCAAGATTTCACATTAAAAAGGCTGACAGAGAACAGGGATGGCAACTCCTCTGGAAAATTTTAAACAAGATCCATATTTGTCTATTACTAAAAACTGATCTACAACAAAAGCTATATGTGCTCTAAGTTCTGCACATACTACAGAATGAAGCCTTATATAAACAAAATTATTCCACAGCAACTGATAGCACAGAATAATCAATCTAGCATGATAGCACATAACAGAATTTATCACAGATTTTCTGTTGCATGGGCTGTAATAAAGCTGGTTTCCAGCTCTACCAATCTCCAAAGGCTACTTTGTTTCAAGAAAGGCACTCTCCATGAAACATGTTGAGAATCCAAAGCTACAGCAATCTTTCAGTGTCCATCTGTACCTTTCACTTCGCAGTTTGACAAACAATATGCCTAGTAAACAAATATAAGAAAACTAGCTTTACTAGATTTACTAGACTGACATCTTGAGTGTTGGGGTCTATGAGGCAGCTAAGACTGTTGCAGCCTATTGCACAAAGTCAAAAAGCTTACCTTTTTCATCCAGTTTGGCACACTCCGTAAAAAGGTCTTTTGAGCCTGTATTCAGCCTGTCCCGATGGAAATAATGAGACTGAAAAAATCGTGTCCAGAATTCCTTCTCTGTCATGTTATGTGGAACATTTTCTGAATATTTCATTTTTACTGTGAACAAAACCAGCAGTGATTGCAAACTGTTCTGCAAATCTTAGTATGGTATTTTATGCTAAATTTTCCCTGCCTTGTTTTTTGTCTAATGCTACTTTCATTCATTCCAACTAAAATAAGGGCATGCAGTAGTTAAGCATAAGCAAACAGGTACTCCTTTTATGCCCTGCAATGCTAGCTAATGCTTTGAAATAAATGCACATAACAGTGGTCTGAATACTCTAATTTGAACTGCATACACACAAGAAGTCTGATTTGCCAGAGTTCTAGTAATTCAATATAGTGCAGGCGGAAGATGGAAATCAGATTTTCTTCCCAAAGGTGGTTTCATGAAAAATAAGTTAATTGAAATTCTGAGTAGGAGAGTACATGGGAACCAAACACCTACTCACAATCTAAAGAAAAAAAAAAACAACCAAACCCCCCTCCAACCAAACCAAAACTCCAAACAACCAAAAGTTCAATGCACAAGTTAAAATGTTTTCATTCAACAAAATCAAATTTTCATTTCAAATGCATGTTTTAACACATGCTTCTTCCCATCCCTCAAACAAGGCAGGGAAAAATTATCTAGAAGACTGAATATATGGTGCTTTGTATTTCCAGGCTCAGACTAACGCTCCAGTCTTCCCACAGCAAGATGGTAATAAACCCCAAACAAACCAAATCTTAAATACATGTATTTGTTTCATAAAGCACTATTCTTACCTGCAGGATATGTTCGAAATATGGATTCAATGATATCTGAAGTCAAATTATACCGCAGACCATTGCAGCCATCTGTTTGAGGCCGTACATCAGCCTAAGAAAAAGCATACAGGGAGGAAAACCAGTCATGTTTGAATGCCTCTGTAACTGGAGAAGGAAAAAAACTAGCATCTTGCAGTCAAATTCTACTGCAGATAAAATAATCTTCCTCCAATAATCCACAGCATATTTGATTATAAATAGGTATTCTTAGAATTACCACATTTGCCACTTAAAAGCAAAATCCTACAAGTTGATTGCAAGCTTTAGACGATGAAAAGCAAAGACCATTCTATCAGTCAAAAGAATATGTGCTTAGTTTAGTATATCCTTGTTTCACAGTAAAAATAGGCGCGTGTACTGCATATCCTTGATCTATTACTGTGCATGCAACAATTCAGGTAGTGAATAATCAGGGATCATAATGAAGTGACAAAAAAGAATTTATGGTTCTCATACCTTACCTGTTTACACACTGAAAGCATCTCCGTATCATTGACAAATAGCAGTGAATTTAGAAATTGAGGGTTAAGCCTCAGTCAAAACTTGCAAGTTAGATCTCAGTGATCTCTTTAGGAAGCTCTGGAGCAAGCAAGCGTTCAGACCAATTCCCAATAACAGGAAAAAGTACATGACTGCATAAACTGCCTTCTTTTCTTCCTTTTCCTGTACATCTAAATTCTACGTTTTGTCCCACCTTCTTCCTGTAGAAACGCTCATTCCGGGCAGAGCCAGATAGTTATTTTAACTTGAACTAGCACACACAAATACATGGAATTCTTTTTCACAAATGTAGAGTACACAAACACAATCAGTTATTTAAGAAAGTTTTGGTTTTTAAAGTCTCAGTGGGTGTGGTGCTTTGCTATTTTATTGTCAAAGTGTAAGAATAATGAGAGAGAGGAAATCTGAGCCATCAAGTTCATTTGGTAAATGATGCAGGTACTTCTAGGGGGGAAAAAACAAGTATAGCAGCTAAGTCATAAAGCTGCTCCCACCTCCCATTTCCCTTCCAAACCCTTGATGTGTGCACAGTCATTACAAAGGTGGAAATGGGATTCCCACTAGATAGCCATAGCATGTATTCATTCTGTTGCAGAAGTAGAAATACATCTGTGGGAGGAATCTAAAGATCGTACCTAGGTTACTTTTAGACTGCACTGAGATTACTGAGGCATGGTTTCTACAGATGGGTAACATAAGAAAGATGGGAAGAGAGAAAACAAGTTTTCATATATACAAGTTGCTCTTCAAGTAACTGAAAGCATGTATTTATGTAATAAAAAATGGGGAAAGAGTAAAACTGTGGAAAACCTCTGCAGCTTCATTTACGTATGTCAATGCTGCAGCAGAGATACTCTTGAACTTATGGCGTTAATGCAATGTAACCTAGTGACTGTAAGTTTACTGTTATTCCTGTTTAATAGGAGGCAGAAGTATAAAGTACAATGGCTTATTGTCAATTTAAAGTTCAAATTGAGCAGATTACATTGTCAAAACATTGAGGTTACAGATTTGCAACCAACCTCAAACCTTTACGCTTGAAATTTTTTCTCCCTTATGTTGCAATAGTCTCGCCAATGTGTGGAAATATGGAAAGGAACCAAGAAAGAACACTATTAAAGTATAGGAATAAAGTAAGTGAACGGAACTCAGAACACTTTCCCCAATTTTGTTTGCTCTAAAATCGTTTAGGTTAGAGAGGTTCAACATACCAGAAATGCTGCAGAGATGCCCACATCCTGCTTACTAGGTCCTGCAGAATTATCTCCTGCATTCATGCTTAAACGGTTGGCCCAGAATTCTTCAGCACTGATTACTTGGCTCACAACAAGGTCTTTATAGAGCTGAAACAAAACAGGATCTTCTTGCAGCATTCTGGTAAAAGAATGTATTGAACAGAATTGAAATGCTGCAGAATAAGTCACTAGGATTTCCATAACTAACATGAGTTCACAAAAGGAACAGAAACCAACTCTTCTTTCAAAATGCTGTGCATTTCTTAGCAAGACTGTGTAAGCAAACAACCTCAACAGCTGTGTTTGTCCTAAAAGACCTAAAGGCTAAAAAGAAATGTTTAAGGAATAGTATTAAATGCTAGAGAACAATAATGCCTAGGAAAAAGTTAACATGGTAACATCTTTTCCTAATATTCTGTGGTGCTCTTGTGCCTTTGCACATCCAGGACTGGAGTCTCCTGAACTGTAAAAGCACAATGAAATTTCCTGAACTTCTGTAACAATGATCTCATGGGACAGGAAGAGATTTCAGCACTGTCCAATATCTTAAAATTCAGTAGTTACATGTCTCTCTTCTATTGCAAGAGCACACACAGCAAAATGTGAGTGCTCTTTAATACATTAAAACATGTATTATCCTGAGTTGTTTGTTTATTTGTGTTTCTGTTGGTGACAGTAGGATCTCCACCACTTAACTATAACATGCAGCACAAGTGCTACAGGAACATTCAGTGTCACTACTTCCACCAGGGAATAATGTTTGCAAAAGTTATCCTCCAAAAATAAAGTATCACCCTTGCTATCCAAAACGCAAAGAATGCGTGCACCTGAAACTTAATTCATGTTTAAGCAGTTTTCCAGACAGCTTTGTGCTTGATTTGAGACCCAGTAGGCTATTTTCAGGGAAACATGCGTGTTTGTAATCAGCCAACAACCTCAATGATCTCTGGCCTGTACCTAAGGGTCTTGATCATTTGCAAACAAACAAAAATAGGAATCTTATTAATACCTAGTAAATGGTCTAGGGAAGAACATGGACAAACTGCAATCCGGACTGAATGAAAGTCTGTAGCTGCTCTAAGGATGAAGCAGAATGAGGTGGAAATGAAAACTTCGTGCAGGACATCCCCATTATATTTTAACCACCACAATTTTTCCATTTTTTCTTGTTGGTACAAATATGGATTAGTCGCCATTTTTACAAATTAGTGCAGCAGCAAGCAGTCTTATTTTAATTATTCCATTAAAACTTGGAATATTGGTATGTACCTGACCCCTACATATCAATAAATGGAGGAAGAGCCATAGGCACTCTGTACGTAATATCCCTTCTAGAACAGATTGAAACTTTTTCGCCTTTCAGTTGAAAATTAAGCTAATGAAGCCTCACCACTAGACTTGGACTTTTAATCATCAAGGTAACAGACTGTGACCAAGTATGTGCAGAGATTCTGCCTTCCCTGTAACTAGAAAAGCTCTTATTGCTGCATGGCATAATACTGTAAAATCTCATTTCAGGATACAAAGATCTAGAGCTAAGACTGCCCATACACTCAGCATTAAAAGTCTTAGAAATAAGGCACGTAGTATAAACAAACTAGTATGGTGATAGTGCCAAAGCAGTCTGTGCTGCTGTAGACCCTTGTGGTCCCTGCAGTACTAGAAACAGTTAATCCTGCATGTGCCCTGCACAAGGGCTCTTGCCCTTCTGCTGGGAAATCTCCTTGTGAAGAGCCTACCTGCCCAATGAGGCAATGTTCCTAGGTTTTTAAAAAATCTAGCTTTAACTTACCTAAGTTCAAAGCTAGAACAATCTCTGGAAATAGAAGGGAGTAGATAAAGGATTCACAGCAGACGCTAGAATAAAGTGAAACTCATCTGGAGAGATGCAGAGAAGTGTAAACATGCTCTATAGCCACAAGCGCTGGTTTAACACAAGTATTTTAAAGGGACGGAAGCGTATCTTACAAGCCCTTTTGGGAAAAGGACTTTGGCCCCAAACGTCTTCTCAAAACATTTTTAGAATAAACATCCTGTATCCCAAGTCACACACTACTGCATCTCAATTGATGCAGCATGAAAATACCTAGCAATTTAGTAAAGCACATTAAACACCAGGAAAGATTTGAGGGGAAAGAGATCATACAGGGAGGAGGGAGGGAGGGGAGGAAATCACAAATCAAAGGTGAGAACTTCTGGAAAAGAGAACAAAAAAATAATCTTTGAAGTAAACTTTCCAGCTGGTACATATATACTTCAGAGACTAAAGAGACAGACTGCCAGTTGGGTGCTTTTGTCTCATAGCCATGGATAACAAAGACTGGGTGGCAGCTAGGTTGGCTGCCTTTACACCTCAAGAACATGTCACTGAGAACACAGGTATAGTCTCAACATGTCACAGGTATGTAATTCTCCGTGAACTGCCTCTAAATTGGAAGTGGAGAGATTTATACTAGGAAAATGAATGCTGTATCACTAACAATGTTCCAATATAACTGTTAGCAAAAACACACTCCAGATAGGTAACAACTAAAAAAAACAAAACAAACCAACAAAAACCATTGAAGCAAAATCAACATTAACGCTCCTTTCCCTTTACCTGTTCTTCTCCTCAAGTTCTTTATTAGCTTTCCTTTTGAACTTGGGCAACAGCTGCTGAAGAAGATCCTTTACCGCATCTCGCTCCTTCACTGCTGTGCTTTCATTGGAGAAGTGAAAGTTGGTTGTGTCCCCTGCATGCAGTACTAGCTGAAGCTGAATTTTAGCTTTACCTTCTGGACTGATTTTCTGGCCTAGATTACACAGAGAGTATTAATTAGCAACAGACAGTAAGCTTATACAAGGAACACTCCTCCCTAGAGTATTTGCTTATAAGCAGTTATCCTCATCATCCAATTAAATACCATTATCCCGTGTGTGAATTCCAGTCGTAAAAGTGGAACACAGTCTTCCCCTTAAATTAGTTTGAACCCAGCACCTTGTTCACTCTAAAACACAAGACACAGACACCAGCAGTCTACTGTGCAGTATCCTTCAGCTACTGCTCAGGAGCCCTCATTTATCTTTGCATTCCTCACATCTTCCATTAGAGAACTGCTGCAAATTATATTGTCATCACCTGGACACTTTACCCTGGTACCAGTCCAGGCTGCTGCTGAAAGGCTACCACCTCATTCCTCCTTTCCACTTCTTCCTGTTCTCTTTCTTCCATGAGTGTTAGTATTTGTGCAACAAGCTGAACCAAGGAACCAATCAACTGAAAAGTGACCCCCTTTTGTTTTTCCAGCTGTTATCAGTTCTCACAGAAGAAAAGTAGTAAGAAAGCAGATACAGGGTGGGGTAACAGCATGTCTATTGACAGCAAAGGTATGCTGGTCTGAAGTGGTGTGGTTAGCACATTTAGCTAGTAGTACTCCCAGTCAGTCACCAATGCCTCCAAGGTGCTATTTACACCCTCATGACTCACAAAAAGAACCCTAACTCCTGCTTCCTTTCTCATAACCAGAGGGAGCAGAGACTAGAACAACTGCTTTTATGTACTGCTGTGCTATACTGACTTCAGTGTAGCATTGCAAATGGCACTAATTTAACTTTGAATCTTACCCCTTTCTCCAGTGCAACTCGGAGACAGGAACCAGATGTCACCACTGAATCATCATTGCTATCACAAATTTACAAATACCTCCCTCCCTTTTTTAATTTTAGATGACAGAAAAAGAGCATCTTTCATCTAAGTTGACTTCAATGCCTATACATGTACATTTTTAAAATATAAGCTGCTGAAGTCTAAGTAAATAGCTAAACAGAACCTTCACTAAGTTGATTACCTGAGGTGAACAGAGCTTTTAAACTCCTTACTACATCTGTATTTAAGAAAACAGCATATTAGTTCTGATTCTTCACACACATTTTTGAATCATGCTGCAGTACTTGTATGTGACGTTAAACAGCAATAATCATTAAAGCTTTACCAAGTGACACATACAACTTTATTTTTAGTCCTTCCTTGGCATTACAGCACATGGAATATGAGCACTAATTGGAGCCAGAAAGGCAGCGTGCTATAGACGTTTACTGTTCAGTTTTGACTTGCAAGTACTCTGCTATTGCAACAGCAAACGCTTCATCAGAATGTTACCAGTTAGGCCAAGCTACAGAAGCTAGTGCGTCTGAAGCTGTGGTCTGCTGGATGAAAATAAAACAGCGAGGTTCATTTTATATAAAAATTGGAACAGCTTTAGATGCATAGTGTAACAGATGACATGCCAGATAGGATTTTCAAGGTCTAACACAGAAACTATACTCTTCCTCAACCCTCCTCCCACCCTTCCCTCCACAAGCATATGGCATGGATTATTTCTCTGTTCAAGTTATTGCAGAAGTTTAACAAAATTTAATAGTAAATGCATATAACTTAAACAGCTGGAGACTACAGAAGTCCTGCTGTAGCATACTTAATAAATTGAGTGATACTTCAGCATGGTCCTGACCTCTGCTGCTACACTGACTAACCTAGTCAAAGCTTCAGACCATTTTAACCTTCCTAACTTATCTGCCAGTGTTTTATGACAAATACGCTTTGGACTGTATTTAAATGTTTATCAGAATACTGCTTACTGAAGCTGGAATAGGGAAAGTGTTGACTTACATTTTATGTCTGCATACATATGGCTGACTGTGAATCGGTCTTTGCCTTCAGGTGCCCATGCTATCCTTTCAGCCATAAGGTAGAGAGCTCCATCCTGCTTCTTCTGACGTACCTTCTTTACAATCAGTAACACTTCTTCAGATGACGTTGCCATTGTGGCTGTAAGGAGCTGTTAAAAACACAGTTGAGCTGGTTAGTATAATTATATTTGCTGTAACTCTTTCAATACTCCTATCTATATCAAAGTATTACAACCCACATTTACTTGTTAATGCCTACATCATTTTTGAAACATTCCAGATAAACATGCTTCCCTCTGTAAGTGCAATCAGGAAATTTATTTAACCAAAATACTGCCAGCTACCTAAATAATTCACCTTATGGCTGATATTGCTTTTGCTTCAGTAAAAGACCTGCAAATCTTAAACCAGTAACAAAATTTTCTTGTTTTAATGTTCCTTTACTGTTTTTCAAGTTCAGAAGGATACTCAAGCTCAAAAATAGCACAAATTCGAAATCTCCTCTGGCATTTGGCAGCAATTCTCTTCTTCAGTGTGAATGGCAGATGTTAAGTCATTTCAGAAAAGGATACAAGGTATGCGAAAAATAGCAGTTTTCTGTGCTAAAGATAAAGGAGCCCAGCTACACTCCTGTTCTCACTGTGGTTGGCTAGAACAATGTTTTGTACACTTCATTCCAGCTGGGCAGTTTCCTGTCCCTCTCCTCCGAAGTCTGAGGGACTAATGTTACACCTATTTCATCACAGTGGTAATTCTGTTGCCAGGCTCACAACAACAAGCCTTTTGCGTTCTTCTCCCCCCAGCAGTCACTATCATTCTTCTCTGCAGGTTGAGTCTTCAGCCTCAAATTTCTCGAGAGATAAAGGATACCACAAGTGTCACCACATTCTATGAACCTACTGTTGTACACCCATCAAAAGGTTCTACTTTGGTATGTTTGCTGTAAATGTTTGGTCTGTCCAACTGCTGTATTCTGTACATTATAAACTCCACTATCAATACGTGAAACACTGTTCAAATGCCAATATGTATGTTCTTTGGCAACATGGTCTAGTGTGAGGTGCCCCTGCCCACAGCAGGGGGGTTGGAACTTAGATGATCATAAGGTTCTTTCCAACCCAAACTATTCTATCATTCTATGTTTCATGTGCTTTAGAATACCTGAAATATTTGTTGGGGTCTGCATCGAACTTCCACCAGCAATCTGCAGCACCTATCACACTACTAGTAGGCGTCTTAAAAAAAAGCAGCAAGATAGGATATTTACTGTGACAACCTGGACAGTAGCAGAGCATTCTCTTCAACAAGTCTTACATACCCATCTCTGAAATTAGTTAAGTAAAATACTAAATAAACTTAATGGCAAAAGGGCTCCGCACTGAAGCTTCATTCCATCATTTCAGTCCTCCAAAGCTTTGCCAGACACTTCAGTGATGCCGAGCCGAATGTGGGGTTGCATATCAGCACTACTGCAGCAGTAACTGGAACAAGTTGTGCCACATTCAGAGGAGCCCTGCTAATACTTCTCTCTCAAAGAAAACTGTATGGCATGATTTCAGGACTATTTCCTAGCATAATGCTTTACAGTTTCCCCAGCATCATTATTCTCTTCAGTGCTATTCACTCTACCATTTCATAGTTTCCAGTTGCACGTCTGTAGCCCCTCATCAGGTTCTTATCCTTACTGGAAAAAGGCAGCTGGCCACAGACTAATGAATATATACAAGACTGAGATTATATACATACATACACATATAAACATATATATCTAATATATATGTAATCAATATATATATGTTTTATATATATGTATGTATATATACACACACAGAGCTCAATATATGCAAGAGTAAGGATTTTGACTTTTTTTCTCCCTTTGTTACCTTACAGTCCTTTAAGGTCATTATTACCCAATGCAGTAGAGACAAAGCCACAGAATGCAAATGAATTAAACCTGTACTGAACAGAAACAAAAGGGAAAGTGTTTCTATAGCCTCATTTTGATGCAAGTTGCTTTGCTTTTCTATCATGCTTTTCACCCACCTACAACCAGTCTTTCTACTATGGAAGACAACGATCGGCACCTAGCAACTTCTCCTTTACAAGTACAACCTTCTAGAACAGTACCCTGCAGTGTGCAATCTGTAAAGTCACAATTATCCTAGGAGAAGCTCATTCTACCTTCTGGGAGGGTGAACACACTAGCTCACAGCTGTTCTTATTGTGTCATTGCTCTGCATCCTTTTTCATGCAGTAATTTACAGTGGCAGTAGGATGATACACCTCACAAGCTCAGTAAGCATTACCCAAAATGGAGAAAACCCCAGCTGTCTTTTGAAGAGTACATCAGAAGGAATAAAAAAATTCAGGAAAGTTACCATCTCTCACTAATGAAAACAAAATGGCTTCTTGTTACAAGTAGTACAGGGAAATTTCTAAAATAGAAATCTCACGTAGCTGCTAAAAAAGCATGAGGATGGTCCACTACCAACTGCACAGGGTAAGGCCATGTCCTCGCTAAGGACACACAGCACACAATTTCCTTCTTTCTGGATGCTTAAGGCTTACTATGCAGCAAGGTGAGAGCCATCAATGGTCTACTTGTGCCTGCCCGAATCTCCTAACCTCTATATTTAACAACTCGAGTTTCCAAGAATCAGTACTGCGGATGATGACACTGCTGCTCAAACGGGCAAGAACTGAAACGTGCACACAGAGAAATTCTACAGCATTAACTATAATGTTAACCTGCTGCTAAAACCAGAAGCATTATAGTTCTTTAGCTGCAGACTTTGGAAAATAGGTATTTCTCTGGTTTCAGTATCTTCCGGAATAGGAAGGTCAGGAATGCTTGATTTTGAATTCTCCAGCAGTAGAGCTTTTGAAACGATGACCAGTAGTTCTAGAAAGCACTTGGATCAATCAGTAGCCCTAACCCATGGGGTACGACCTGTTATCAACCACGTCTTGAAGGTATTAATTTCAGGTGCAGTTTACAACTGGCAGGGTCTATTAGGAAGTCTCAGTATTGGCATAAAAAGTCAACATGAGGTCCTCCTGTTTGCTCACCCACCTATAACCACCTCCCAGCTCTACAAGACAGGACAGAGCTTCTGGAAATACTGTCCAACAGCTGCCCTTCCTCTTAATGCAGCAACTCTTTCTAACCACTTTTAAAATCCTCTCTTGTCTGTTCCTTGTAACACCTGTTCTGAATGCTCTCCATTACTAGCATTTCACTCCAGTCTCTTCCCATGTAGTTTTGCTGAGCTCTAATCAGAAGCAAAGGAAACATTTACACATTGTAATAACCCTGATTTGGTCAGCGTAGGTACAGGCTGGCAGGCAAGCTCTGACACAGCTGATGCAGGCCCTACTGCTAGGTTTCAACTCCCTGCAGAGAACAGCAGAGTGTCTATGCTGATGGTCTAGACTGAACCGCAGTGGCAGTTGTTCGCAGCAGAACTCTGACAGTTTGGCTGTGCAGCCCAGCGTGGGGCCGGCAGCCGGCAGAGCAGCACCTCGAGGGGCAGCACCCCGAGGGGCAGCACCGGGCCTGCCAGTGGAATACAGCCCAGAGTAACGTTGGGAGCTCCTAAGTACCATTTGTCTTGGATACCAGTAAGCATCGCGATAAGCTGAGGGAATCCACATGAGGTTTGTGCCCCTAAGCCCCTCTGAAGGGTCGATCAGGTTTTTCTCCCTGATCCACATCACCTGTGCTTCGTACAGCGTTTCTGCCTGCAGCGGGACGTGCCCGAGAACATCCAGCGCGGCCCTGGCCGAGCACTGCCGGGGCGCAGTCCAACTCCCGGAGGCCCTGGCAGACAGTGGCCGTTGCCCAGGAAGGCGCGGGGAGGACACCTCTTTGTCTATCGCCCGCACCCGGAGCCCAGCGCTCTGGAGAAGCCCAATACCTCCCGCCGCAGGGTTGCCTCTTCCCCGTCGCTCCCCTCCCCATGGGACACATGCCGGTGGCTGCAGCCGCGCCTCCCGGTCCCGTCTCTACGGCACTCGCGGCCCGCCATGCCGCCGCCGTTAAACAGTCACAGCTGGAACGGGTACGGAGGCAAAGCGGGAGGATAAGGGCCGCCGCGCGCCCCGGCAGGCGGGAGGAACGGAAGGAACCGCCGGGCAGCGCGGCCGTGAAAAGGATCGGGCACCACTGCCCCCCGCACAGACAGCGCCGGGCCCCACCGCCCCCCCAGCCCCACCGCCACCACAGCCGTATGCACGATCAAACCCGTGCACAG
>JAOEHX010009014.1:0-28416 GCA_025448015.1 Bolborhynchus lineola
TTTGATGTATGTCATCTTTAGTACTGACACTGGTTTTGTGTAGCGGTCACAGTGTCCCAAGCTGGCCTTGTAGAGTAAGTGAACAAATTAGTAATTTTCTTCTCTTTCATGTATGTTTAGCTTGGAGTGAGAAAAAGTATTTGAGATCTTCTTAGCATTGATATTGCCCATGTGTTTAAATACAGCTTTGTTTTGCTGTCCTGGCAGTATCTAGAACACATTATTTAGCTCTTATGAGTACAAAAAGGAAAATTATTTTAATAAGATCTTTGTATTTGTAATTTATCTAATGAGATTAATAACTCCTTTGTCCTTATTGTTATAGATGGCTTGCTTACTCAGACTTTAATTACAAGGGAGAGATGAAGGTCTTGGAAGAATGTGATTCACCATCTGAAGTTCCTTCAGCAGATGTAAAATCTCTGCGTCCCTTAAAAATGGTGAGGCATGCACGATTCCCTAATAAGTTGTGTGCTTTCCTTTTCCTATAGTTGCTCCCCTGAAGGTTGTGATCAAAATGCAACTTGGGTTCTAATGTCCTTTCAGGGTTAATCCTTATACGTGTTACACTTGTCTCATGCCAGAGTGCATTTGCAGTGTTGTTATGGCAGAGCAGTCACTATAGCTTGCTGGGCTTCTGTGTCTGCCCAAGTAGAACCATGTAGTCAGAGGCAATGACTGATTTAACTAGGTTGTATTCCTGGGAAACTGCTCCTGATGAGTGGAAATCAAATAATACAGACTTGAGAGGTTCTTAATTGTATTGCAGCCAACACCAATTCATTAACTGAAAAGCCCTTTGGAGGTTGTTGATTTTTTTTTAATGGTACAGCTGGGATCAGATGAGAAGTTTGTTTCCCGGTAGTATTCCTGCGACCACACATTGCACAAAGATCCTGGGAGGTGCAGCTAGTCTTTTTGACAGACAGCATGTAGATCTAAGTGAGAGAGGTGTGGAAGGGTATAACAATTCTACTGTATACTTAGCAAGCCTACAGAAAGAGAGCTTAAAAGCCACAACAAGAGTAAGACCAAACAGCTGTCTTAGTCAGTCGTAGGAGGTAGGTATCTTGTTCCCTCACAGAACTTCATTCACTAACATTTTCAGAGGAAACACATTTGTTGCATTTACTTTTTGACCACAGACATGAATATGCCTGCCTATATTTTCTTTCTCTTCTGGTGTTTATGGTTTCTTAGTGTTCTACCATCTGTTCTTAAGAAATTGAAATATATGCAACAAAGCTTTAAATTCTAATTTAAAAATTGGATCAATATAAATTAGTTTAAAGCACACAGTAAATATTTGCTTTAGATTGCTAATAGACAACACAGGAATATTTTTAAACTGCTTGTACTGCTGCAGGCTTGTCAATGCACTGATTTGTTTGCAGGGCAGGTTTGTAGTGTCCCTGGCCTTTATGAATTATCAGTGTGTTTGAAGTAGTGTTTCATTTAGCCAATACTGAAAGTGGTGAGTATAATTACAAAGACTTTGTGCTGTGAAAGTACTATAAGTGCTATAAAATACACGTCAAAGTAAAATTAAGTTTTATATCAATGCATTTATTTCCCCCTTTTCCCTCCTCTTTTTTAGGGTGGACTAAAGGTACAAATGCCAATGAATGTCAAGGTAAGCACTGAAGATGTTGATAATAAAAAGTGAGCATGCTGGAAATACAAAACCTTTATTTAAGCTGTTTTCTTTTTGTTGGATATATGATGTTTGATTTAAGCATTCATTGTTTGCTGCTGAAGAACAAAATCACTGATGCTGTCAAGTCCGCTTTCTTACTGGTGTTTCATGAGTTGCAAAAGTAGCAATAGTCTGGTTTTCGCAAAATAGGAGAATGTGGATTTGCTGAAGAATTGTAAACCACAAAATATGGTGAGTTTTGCTGACTGATAGATCAGTCGCTAATGGACGGGGATCAGGAGAGATCTTCCCGTTGAACATATCAGGTTTAAAAGGAGGGGGG
Source organism: Bolborhynchus lineola (assembly GCA_025448015.1). Lineage (NCBI taxonomy): Eukaryota > Metazoa > Chordata > Aves > Psittaciformes > Psittacidae > Bolborhynchus > Bolborhynchus lineola. The sequence continues at coordinate 1,980 of JAOEHX010009014.1, forward strand.
AGGACAGGAAGGGCAGGAATAGGACCCTTCCTTCCTATACCCAGTCCCAGTACAAGAGTTGTGAGACAGACCGTGATCCTTTTGTGATTTGTGCAGCAAAAAGCTAATCCAGAGTTACTGCTCCTTGTCCCTTCTTTTTCTTGCTCTCCACAAAAGTACTATTGCTTTAGGTAACTTTTAATTATACAAAAACATGCACGACAGAGGCATTTTTCTAATAAATATTAATGTTGTTAATACCTGATGTGTGTGCTCAGCAGATGAGGAACCTTAAGAAGGTGTTAACGGCAGTCACCAAAAATAATTTCACCAAAGTACAGAGAAAGACCTCTTGTCTGTCTGCTTGTGCAGGATTAAGCTCAACGTGTCTAGCTGTGACCATGTAGGATTCACTGAAGGCTAATATACACTGTCCAGGCACAGGATTACAGGATAAATTACAGTTGTATAGCTGCAGAGTATGTTTATATATGTAGAATTGTATGGATAAGTATCCTTCTGTGGAAATGTCTGCAAATAGCCTGACAGGCCTGTCTAAATCCAAATAGTATGTCTTCAGCTTCTAGGGCACTCAAGAATCAGGAGGGCTGAGCAATGCAACCCTGAATTTTCTTCATAGTGATGGCTTGTTGGAGGTGTGGGGAAAAGATATCTTCCACATGCTGTAGCAGTGCACGCTCCTAAACTTCAAATTACTGTTCAGGGCATACTCAAGGCATTGTTCAATATCATGTTTTTTAGATAATAATATATGAGAAAACCCACTTTGGAGGATGGTCCAAAGAGTTTTCAGAGAACATCAGTTCTGTCCCAGCTCTGTTTGGTAATGAAGAGGAATTTGAGGAAATAGGCTCAATACGTGTAGTTGGTGGAGTGTAAGTATATTTTGTGTTTATATTGACTTACTTTCAACTGGGAGATTGTAACTGAATGCCAAGAAGTGCAAAGTGGTGATTAGAATCGCTAGTAAAATATTTCTAAAAGAGTATACTTTGCTTTTGTCAATTATCATCTTTGGATAAATCCGCTTCTCCACAGCCTCAGTATTATGGTATCATACAGATTAGGGTTAGGGTTCAGAGAGCCACAAAGCCAGAGACATTGGGGCTATAAATGAGGGCTAAAATGAGTATGGCACTGCACCAACATTGCTCCTTGCACACCTTTCTCATGTGGGGCACCTGCAGTGCTGGAGAAGTGAACCTCAGTTCCATGGTGCTGTTCAGGGAGCCAGAAAGCTGAAAGATCCAGGGACATTGGGGCTGCAAATTTTATGCATTGGGTAGTATGACACTGCACCAGTATTAGTCTTTGGACCCCTTTTTCATTGGCCACCTGTAGTGGTGGAGACCTCAGCCCTGAGTTCCAAGATGCCGTTCAGATGGATTTAGTTCAGAGAGCAGTGAAGCCTATAGATATCTAAGGGAATATAGGAAGATAAAAGTAAATGTGTGAGGTGTGAAGTCAGTGTTTACCACTTGGATGCCAATAAATTAGGCCACTTTGTTCCTTAATGACAGTATTCCCACAGACCTGTAATTTATATTGCTTTGTACTTCTGATGGTCTGTACTTAATCTACCAAAAGGACCTTGGGTAGGTGTGGTCACTCTTCAATTTGACATTTTAATGCCTCAGAAGTCTATAAACTGTTTTATTGTCTTAATGGTTTTCCTTTGCCACCTGTTGGATGTTATCTGGAATTAAGAATCTACCCTTATTTTCTTGCGTCAAGGCCTCAGATTGATTCTGTGTTGCCCTGCGACACACTCACACAAAGGGCGGTGTAATGCTGTCTGTTCACAAGGTAGACTCAGAGCCAGCTATTGCCAGCTATTCTAGCAAGCTACCAACTTCACACATTATTCTTTCAGCCTTTCCTGAGACCAAGCAAGATCAAACTCCTTAAAGCATGCAGGATGCTTGCTCCTGCCGAACAGCTTAGCAACAAAATAGTTCTCAGGTTCTTTTTACTTAGGGGATTTCAATATAAAAATTAGATAACATACATCCTTCCAGGCTGTTGTCAGACTCTTACAAGCACTAAATTCAAACTAAATGTAACTATGAATGTTCAGATAAGCTGCTCATAAATATATGATATATTTGCTATCTGGGAAGCCTCAGATTATTAAAAATCATCCTTCTGTCTGTTGTGGTGGCTTTTATTTTCAATACTGTGGTAACTTAAACAGCTGAATTAATGTAAACCAAATGGTGCTAAAAGTAAAGCAATCCCTGCCTGCCAAATTCCAGTGCCAACAGATTTGTACAGCAGTTCTAATACTTGCAAGGGAACTTTAATGAAAGAAGTGCTTACAGAAAGAAAGAGGGGGACCCGCATTTTCAAAGCAGGGATTTCAAAGGTGATGTGGAAATACCTTCTTTTCATTGAGAACCCTTCTCTTTTCATTCAGCCTTATCTGCTTGTTCAGAATACTTTAAAAACTTTTGCTCCCTCAGTGCTAAAACATATTCCATACACAATATATTGTATATATTCTGTTCACTTTTCATAGGTATATATATATGTTTAGATTAGAACAAGAAACAACATTAGCACGTGACATTTATTTCTGTTGAAACCATTAATTTTGTTGCCATCTCCAGCAAGGGTGGAATCTCACCATTTATTAATACACTGAAGAGATTTGTTTGGTTTTTATCATCAATATTTGGTGGCTTACAGTGTTTTGGCCAGCCTCTGTGTAGCAAATACTTGTTACCGGGAGCATGGCTGACCAAGAGGAGATACATGGAGAAGCATTGCACAAACAAACTGTTGTAGGGGAAAGAATCATGTGGTGGGGTTTTGATCCTCAAAGAACACATCATGGGTGCTATTGTGATTTCAAACAAGCGTTGCTTTGTCTGCTGAGTCTGTGATACCCATTTCAGTGTTCTAAGGATGTTCTCTTCCCCTTTTGTTACAGAAAATCATGTGTGCAGTTGTTTTGCTTTTAGTTATTTCTCTTTTGTTGTGTGGTTTGCTGTAGATGGGTTGCCTATGATAAGGAACGTTACAAAGGTCATCAGTACTTGCTGGAGGAGGGAAATTACGAAGACAGACACTCATGGGGGGGAACTGACAGTATCCTGTCTTTCCGGTTCCTTCAGGCTGTAAGTACTTCTATGAATTTAACACAAATGATGCACAATTCTGCACATAAAGAGGATGGTTATGCTTTGTATATGGTATGGCTGTCTTGGGTTTAGGTTATCCCATGTTTTGCCCAAGCTCATTCTCATTCTTTCCCTACTGCATGAAATATGAACTGCACTGTATACATTGCAAAGCAGAAGCAGGTTCTAAATAGCCTTTATAAAGTTCATACGAAGAAGGTATCATGCAGAATTCCTTGTCTACCTGCCAGATTTCCCAGGTATCTCACTTCTGCCCTTCAAGGTGTTTGTATCTCTAGAACGGACTTTTCTTTAAAGTTGAATGTGCAGAAGTGTAGAGTATAGCTCCTTATTAAAACAAAAATAGCTTTTCAACACAGCAGCTGTTGCGAGCCTTAGAACAGCATTACTCTGTCTCTGTGATTTTTGTGCCAGGAAATTTTGGCAGCAAAAATAATCACAGTGACAAAATCCCTGCTTCTAAAATGTGCTTAGTGGGGACAAAGATGAAATAACAGAAACTGTATCAGATTCCAATATAGGAAACAAAGTTAGACTTTACCGTGATGGTGAAACATTGGATTAGAGCTTCCTTATAATTTCCTTTGATTTGGGGTTTTTGTTTCCTTGGGGGGTTTGAGGGAGTTGGGTGGTTTTTCATTACAGTTGAAACTGAGAGCTTTAAATACAGCTGATATTTATATTGTTCACTCTGAGATTATTCAGTCTTTTATACCCAAATTACTCACCTCCTCATCTGAGCAGATGTGATATTCCCGAGCCAGGAATTCTGTGAAGTTTGGAGACAGGCATGTAGAGCAAACTTGCTGTCTCAACAGTGTGTGTGTGGGGGGAAGTTACTGTGAACCCAGAAAGGCCATGCTTAAATTCATAATTTGCAATCTTGATTTTTGTGAAAGGCACCTAGTAAAAGCTGCTTTTATAATCAAAATCTATCATGTAACTTAAAATGAAGATAGAATAAGCCGAGTGGAGGAAAAATGTCCTTCCCTAAATAACTTCTTTTTGAGTTTCTGAGAGAAACTGGAGAAGTTTTCTATAACTCCTCATTTTAAGTGTGCAGAATCCTATTCAATTCTTAACTAATCTTTGTTTTTCTTTCTTTTCAAGCTATGCATAGGATACTCGAGCAGCTTAAATTGGTCTTTTTAGATCTTTCTCTTGGTAAAGGATGTAATTGCAAGCTTAGAATTGTGCACCAGCCTAGTAGGGTGACCTATGCATGCATGTAATTTGACTTGTGCCTAGAACAGTCAAGAATCTCAAGTCATTAACATCTTGAAGCCATGTATCATTCACATGTGTATATCATCATGTGTCATTTAAATTGGCATATAAATATACATCAATATGTATGTACATATTGATAATAACATTCTAAGTAATACTTCTTCTTAAACTGGACCATAACTAAAGGCAATGAGCTATTTGCCAGTAAAATTACTAATGGCACTGACATTTTGCTCTTCTGCTTGACCAACAGATTGACTGCTGTCTGACATGCAGTGCATAGGTCAGTGTTCAGGCTTGTCATATGCTCCCTTAGTGACTTTGTATATGATACTTAAGGTCAGGATATTAAAAACACTTTAGTAACAAACTGTGGTTTTCAAGAGGATCTGGCCAGAAATCCAAAACTAGTGCTGTGTGCTTAAGGCCCCTCAGTGTGCAGCAAATCATAGAGTCGCAGAATGGTCATGGTTGGAAAGGACCTTAAGACCATCCAGTTCCAATCCCCCTGCCTGGGCAGGGATGCCTCACCCTAGACCATGTCACCCAAGGCTCTCTCCAGCCTGTCTTTGAACGCTACCAGGGATGGAGCATTTACCACTTATTTGGACAGCCTGTTCCAGCACCTCACTACCCTCTTCTCTGTTACCTCAGAAATCTTGTCAGGAGAAATGTGGTAAAGATTGTGATGGTCTCAGACTCCACAGAGGTGTTCCCAGCTTACCAGATCTTTACTGTTCTTCCCGAGAACTTCTGTTTTAGTCAGATGAACTCAAGACTTTCTATAGGAGTGTAAGGATTTGGGGGAATGTAGCCATGTTGCATTATGCATGGTCAGCTCAGGTAAGGAATGGGGCTGGTTCTTTATTAGGTACTTGCTGGTGTGGTGTCATATGGGGGCCTATCTAGCCAAGCTTTTTCCTCAGGCATGACACCAGCTGACCTTGACTGTGTTGGCTTTAAAGCCAGCCTAGACCTGAAAACAATTTAGCCTGGCTTACATGGCATGAAGCTGAAAGTAATGAGCCTGTGTACCTGAGTCAGCTCTAGGCAGAGTCGGATCAAATGTCTTTGTGCTGTGCTCCCAAAGCAGGGAGTGTGGTACAGAAGTATGTAAATGGCTCTGCAGAGAGCCAGGCTGGCTACGACATGCCTCATTAGGCTGTGTGAGTACCAGCTCTATTAATGTGGCTTAGTACTATGCAAAGCTATTCAGATGTTTCTGCACCACAATGTTCAACATGACAGGTTCCACCAGAGCTTATTAGTGCTAGGAAAATCCAGCCCATGTTTCTGTTCACATACTAGTGACTGCAGTTGAGCCAAGACATGAATATAATTTCTTGACGAATCAGAAAGGATAGACATCCCACACAACAGAGGGGATTGTTGCAAGGCATCCCTTCCCATCCGCTGGTGAAGGTGTAGATGCATCTAGGCATACTGCAAGAGCTTTCAGTTTTTGTCTGTCAGTATTTCTGCTGTGAACAGTCATAGAATCGTTTAGGTTAGAAATGACCAATCGAGTCCAACTGTAAACCTAACACTGCCAAGTCCACCACTAAACCATGTCCCTAAGCACCTACCTAAGACATCTACATGTCTTTCAAATGCCTTCAGTGGTGGTGACTCCACCACTTCCCTTGGGCAGCCCCTTCCAGTGCCTGAGAACCCTTTCAGTGAAGAAATTTTTCCTAATATCCAGTCTAAACCTCCCCTGGCACAACTTGAGGGCATTTCTTCCTGCCCTGGTGCTTGTTACCTGAGAGAAGGTGCCAGTAACCCCTTTGCTACAACCTCCTGTCAGGCAGTTGTAGAGAGCCATAAGGTCCCCCCGAACCTCCTCTTCTCCAGTCTAAACAACTTCAGTTCCCTCAGGTGCATCTCATGAGACTTGTGCTCTAGACCCTTCCACTGGCTTTGTTGCTCTTCTTTAGACACACTCCAGCACCTCAATGTCTTTACAGTCTCTAACATGGTGATTTGAGGAGTGTTTTGAAAGCAGAGATAGAAAGGACTTGCAGAATTGTTTTCTCCAAAGTACTTCCAACTCTGCTATCAGTATCTATATTGGACACACTGGAGTCAAATGCAGGGCTTGTTCCTAATGGCAGGCAGCAGTTTGTGCTGTTTTGGGGGACAGTTGCATTTGCTTCTTCAGTGTCACATGAGACAATCTGTGAGGCTGGGGTTTGCCTGTGGCTGTTGTGATCAGTGAAGAGCAACATTTGAGTTTCTTTCAGTGGAGCAGAATGTATTTCCTTTGGAGCTTTCCCACTGATGTTTTCAAGTGTAAAATGAATTGCCTTGTTCTGAAAGTCTATTTTTAAGTTTTTCTCCTATTATTGTAAGAGAAAATTTAGGGAGAATAAATGATGGTTGAATTTGAAATGTGTATTAAACATCAGGACAATTGTGGGTTTATTTTCAGTATTTTAAATTTAGTCTAATTATGCGTAGATTTGATCTAAATGGCTTTTTGAGAGCTCTTATGAGTCCTTTGCTTTACAACTTAAGAGTAGCTGGTTTTCTTTTTTTCCTACTCTTCCCCTCCTCCTTTTTGTATCTAAAGAGTAGCCTAAAGCTGCAGTGGGTTGTGATGATTCTGCCTGAGCTGTCACTTTAATTTCTAGTGTATACATTTAGTATTTGCAGCTTTTTAAGTAAATGAAAGGAGAAGGTGGTCAGTAGAGTAGGAAGACCAGGTTTACCAAAGAATTTGTTCTGTCATTCTTTACTGTCCTGTAAGCAATGCAGAGAAGTAGAGCCACATCAGTGTTCATTCTAAACCAAGTTTTCGTTATTAATTGTGAGTGAATGCTGTACAAAGGCATGGTATCCTCTTTAGAGCTTGTTTGATGAACTGACCAAATGAATCTGGCTGCAAGCTTGGCTTGTAAGTCTTTGCTTTCTCCATGTAGCCTTCACCTTACTGCTGCCTTTTTGGTGTCTTGTGCTACAGCAGCAAGGATTTAGTGTGATAATTCACATGATGGTGTCCTCATACATTTCTGAATCTGTGTCAGATCCTTTGTTTGCTTAATCCTTTTCCCTTGCTTGCAAGACCTACTTATTTTCAACTTACACTACAACATCGCTGAGTATTTCAGAAGCACTAGAATTGATTTAAGTTTATGCTTTTTGATCAAAGTTAAAGGAATAAAGTGAATGTATTGCTGTTTTCTGGTTTTCCAAGCAGTGACTGAACTTTGTGCCTAAACTTGCTAAGTAGTTAAAAAGCTGGAGATTTGAAACCCAAATTCAGATAATCCGGAGCTGTGCAAGTAACCTGGTTAAGTAACTATCCAAGCTGAAAGTTTAAAGCAATGTCACATGGTTATATAAGAGAATGTGACAGTGTCAAGTGGGATTTATTTTATAGCTGTAGCGATTAATCATACAGTGGATGTATCCCAAAACTGCAAACCTCTTGTGATGGAAAGGTGATCTTTCCCAGTCTTTTGTCTTCATGATTGTTGCCTTACTGTTGGAAGGAATGAGGAAGGAGAGCTTACAGTAGTAGACTGTAGTCATAGTGATGCTTGGAATGGTCATTTGTGAAGCCGTTGGAAGATCAATGCTAAATCCCCAACCCTGAGTCTTCTCTTTCCCACAGAGGCATCACTGCACTCTCAGTCATCCTCGTAATGGAAAGGATGCAGTGCTCATGGGCAATAGGTTCTTCTTCTCTTCCATGGAAACCACTGAAGGCCATATTGGATTGCCAGGCTTCCAGCTAGACGCTTCAATGCCAAAATATCCCATAAAGATCCCCACAAGGGACCTAAGTCCCCTCACTGCTTTATAAAATGCTCTCTTTCAGGCAACAACTCCTTTCCAAAATGTTTTATGCTGTGAAGTGTCACTGAGCTGTGACAGCCTGTCTTTTAACTCCTGTTCTGCCTCTTAGGATTTCATAGAGTCTTCAGTGGCACTTTTTCAATCTGATGATGAAGATGGGAAAGCATTAGACATTGTCAATGAAGAAATCCCTGATTTGGAGCAGGCTGGATTTGGCTCAGAGACGAGGTCGATTCTTGTGAGAAGTGGAGTGTAAGTCTACTGAAGTACATGGATGGAGCTATTGAGCTTTTTTGTGCACGCTTGTGTTTGGGTTCAGAAATACATTTCACATGGTGCAGGTGGTAAACATTTAGGGGAGAGCAATGTTTCTTTCCTTTTCCTTGGTAAATGGAAGAAAATAATAATAATCTTAGGTTTTTTGTCTAAATTTCATGCCTACACCTTCATTTGGATCTGGGCATTCTTGTTAGTACAGACAGGTTGTGATGTCCCTTCAGTGGTATCACAGACTGTAGTTTTGTGATAAGAGGAGGTTTGGTAGTAATACAGAAAAGAGATTTTAGGTATGTTAAGAACAGGGATACCTTCTGGGATGTGTACAGAAAGGATGAGCTATGCCTTATTTGTAATAAAGTCAGGCTGCTAGCACTAAAAATAAAACACTTTTAGAGAATTATTTGAACTTAAGGCAGGGGATTGAACTAACAGGTGTGGTAGAGTACCTGGTTCAAGCTGATGCAGCCTACAGGATGGACTTGGCTAACTTGTTTTGTGCATATGTGGATCCCAGGAGGAAAATAGCACAATTGCAGTAAGTAAGGGAGATAAATTATAGCACCTGCAGTGTCTGCTGACAGAGAGAGGCAGTACTAACTGGTGGGGCAAGGGCAAAACTTAAAAGAGCTAGAAGCCTAAAAAGTAGTATGAGGGAACTGGAATGCTTGTGATGAAATAACAGCTCTGATAGAGCAGATTCTGCAGAAATGCACAGCAAGGATAAGCAGAGGAGCTACCAACTCTTTAGGAATGATGGAGTAGGCCATTATAGGCAAGAAAGTGGTATTGTACATGCAGAATGGTATCAAGTGCTAAAACACAAAATACAGTATGGGAAAAGACCGCTGTGGAATCATATGGGTGGAAATTCCAGACCTTAATAGTAATGTTTAAAGTGCGGTATTAAGATTGTCATGCCTACTCTGATGATGATGGTTATAGGGATCAGCAACTGTTAAGTGGCACTATAAAAGACTCAAACTCTAGGACAAGTAGTAATAATGGGTGTCATGGTTTAAGCCCAGCAAGTAACTATGTTTGTCAAAGTAGTGTTTGCAAAGTAAAAGCAGAAAGTCAAGTGTGTGATAGTTACATGCTTCTCTTTGGGTTTAGCATTGCATTGTTTGTGAGATGGGTTTACTAAGAAAACTCTGAAGAAAATTGTTCCATTTAACTTGTTAGTTTCATCAAACTACATATAAAAATATGATGTGTTCAGTTTTATCTTTGTCTCATTCTCCAGGTGGGTTGCATATCAGCAGAAATACTTCTGTGGAGAACAGTATGTATTGGAGAAAGGAAAATACAAATGTTTCTTTGACTGGGGAGGATCTAGTAAAATCATCATGTCAATTCGACCTATTAAGCTGGTGAGTTACTGGAACTTGTTAAGGGGGAAACATAAAAGAAAGAAGACCTTTGGAGTTCAGAGTGTACAGTAATGTTATAATGTGGCCTGTGCTGTTTAATCAATTTGTCTGTTTACTTGGAAACAATTTGTATGGGAATGATATAAAGCGTCTGTTCAGGAGGGAGACTGAAATGGGCACTCTGGATCTTTCTGTCTGTTGAGAAGAATTATCAGGCAAGCTTTGTGAGAAGAACTTCCCTTTGTCAGACTTCACTCGTGGAAAGAACAACGTGGCCTGAAAGACTTAATTTGCCTTAAAACGTAGTAATTTATAATGCCTTTATATCCACTATCAGTGGATACAAAAATATTTGAGAATTTACCTGACCCACATGTTTTTGTATAGTAGAGGTTGGACTTCTTTTTTTTCAGTATTTATGGTAGAATATTTGTGATACATATAGGAAATAAAGGCAGAAAATATTTTTAATCCATTATTAAATCTAAGGGAGTACAACTTGCCCAAATAGAGTACTGCCAGAACTTCAAAACCCTGATGCAAAACAAAGACAATTCTCAATAATAAGTATATAATAATTGATACAATTACACTGAAAATAGGAAAGAAACATTTACGCTTATTTTGAAGAGCACATGTTGAAAAAGGTGTCAGTCTTCTGTTGTTTTTAATTGCCTTTTTTTCAAGAAATAGACTCAAAAATACATGCAGAGATATTTACATGGATTCTAATCCACATTCTGTGAACTAATCAGTGCTGATGCAAGTTCTTTGTGTGAATGGCACTGAACAGGCAGGCAGGTAGTCATGAGCTTACAGGCAGCTGATGGCTGGGGTAGAGAATTGTGCTGAGAGCCTGAGAAGTGTTTTTCTCTGTACATGAGTTGGTAATTAACAAATTTCAGGACATGAATTGCAATTAATTTAATTAATTTATATGTGTGTATATATATTTATTATTGCAGGAACCGCTTGGAATGAATGAGCCTCCACATTTGGTATGTTGACGTTATATACCAGTCTCTAGTACTAAACTGTAGTTAATAATTAAATACAGGTAATCTTGAATGTCTCACTTCATTACTTCAAATGGTATCTTAGTGTTACCATTTTCACACAGCAGACCATTGACGGAGGAGACTGTTAGATGTACAACAGTTAAGTTTGCTAACATTCTGCTGTTTGCTTTATTCCAAATCATACCCTTTAGTATTAAGTCCTCAAACGTACAAGCAGTTCAGTAGGTTTTGAGTGAATTTAGATGGGTCTCTAGCTTTTTATTCTCTCTTTTCCTTCCTTTTCCTGGTAACTCACTATCACATGCATTTATCCTTCTCTGTGGTATATTTTCTTTCCATTATTTTGCATTGTATCTGGTCTGTCACTGTCTTGTTCATGTATGAAGTGAAGTAGAAAGTGTAAACTACAGAAAATTGAACTGCACTCTTCACCCCTGCATATGCATCAGCAGGGGAAGTTGTGGGTTTTAGTCTCATTTGTTGATCGCTCTCTGCTTATCATAGTCTCTCAAGGATGTATAGCTACTTCTTAAGGAATAAGCACCACTTACTCCATGCTTCCTTTCTCCTCACAGTAACATGTAATCTTAATTGAACATATCCTTGTTATAATCAATCTGTGATAAATCTCTTTTATATAGGTTCTGACAGTTTCCCTGCAAGTTGTTTCTACTTTGGTGACAACTTATAAAAAGAAAGCAGTCTCTATAGTTCACTCAAGAACAAATTAGTTTAAGGTTTTACGCTTTTGGTCCTTATCTTACAAGGTCAGATTCCAGTAATGTACCTTTGTGATGCCTTTCTAAAACAAAAAACTGCTCTAAGTGTTTGTGCTCATCACCAAGTGTGGTCTGTGTCTCCTGCACCATTCTGTCCCAAGAGAGATCTTCTCCATTCCTGCTTTAGTTATTTGGTTTCTCTTTCTCTGTCCTGCAGTGTGCTGCTGGCCTGGGTGGTGATCTGTGGTTGTGTTGCTCTCCCTATGACATGCTTTTCACTCTCTCTGTGACATGCTTTAGATGAAGCAAATTTGAACAACTTCAAGAAACATGACATTTCAGACGAAAGAGACTTTCAAGCTCAGCGGTTAGCTCTCAGAAAACTTAAGTATTTTGTCATCTGAATCCAGTTCTGCCCTTTCTTGCTTGGATAGGTGTAATAGCTGTAAGTGCATGGGAAACACATGCATTGTGTTACTCCGCAGGTGGACCGCACCCTGCTTATTCTTCAAGTATTCTGGTTCTACCATTTTATGATTAACCCAGGACTACAGGAAACGTTTCCTGTCTGAAGACATAATTGGGGTATTATTTTAGTCTTAAACACTTACTTCCTGCCAGACCTATTCATATGGCAGTTTGTGGCCAAATCCAAAGGCTTGCAAGTACGTTCCCAGTAAGGCCTTGGTAAATGATACCACATAAAGTAAGCGACTCAGAGTAGACCGGTGGGATCCAAACAGTTGAAGATAGTTTTCTCTCCATCTTCAAGGATTCTGGTTTTTTGAGGATCTTCCAAAAACTGTTGTTTGAGTGCTTAAGTCCACTTTGGCAGACCTTTAAGATAAATTCAAAGCTTTGAAGTTTCAGTAAATTGTGCTTTACAGTCTTTATTTCCAGCAATGCGTAAGGAAAACAACCAACCCTTTGTGTGCATACGCACAATCACCTTTAAATACTGGCATGTACTAGATAGTGTTTTGTCTTTTGTGTCTTCTAACAGCAGTCTTAACACCATGTGGAAAAAATACTGTTCTGATTTATCACGATCCTGCTTTTCCCATGGTTCTGCCCCAAAGCTAGAGAAGAAGGAGCATCGTTTGTGTTGCTACAGTTCTTTTAGGAGGGGAGTTGTTTTGAGTAAGTTTTAATAGGAAAACATTTAATTACATAGGATAAGTAAAGGGCAGTCTTTTGGCTAAGTATGAAGAGTTTTCCATTCAGAGTAAAATAAAAGTCTCTTAGGTTGGAACTTCAAATCAGGGTGTGTATGATCTGACAAATCCTTAAGCATCTGAATGCTTGACCTTTGTATAAGCCATATACTAGTTATTTTGAAGGATATACATTTTCCCTCCTTTAATGAACGTGGTTCTGAGCTAAGGGAACTGTTGTCACTGTCTGTGTCTTTTTTTCACTTCTCTTTTCAGAAACTGAAAAGCAACTGAATTTTCTTAAATCTCTTGGTAACTCCCCTGACCTTTTCCTCCTGCCATATAAGCAAAGTACATATCATGTAAGAATGCCTGAAATCGCCAGTGCTGTAAAGCCATTCATTTTATTTACTGAAAATAAAACTTGATTTTGCCCAGTAAGAACAAAGCCTCTTTGAATAGCAGCTGACTTGTACAGATAATTCAGGAAACAGGGGTAATTACTGTCATAAGTTGCATTTGTATTTAACATGCTGTCCGTTGACTTTTTAGGAAGCGAAACCTCATATAGTGATGTAAAAGTCTGACAAAGTGGAGATAGCTGCTGTTTGAGATAAATTCCCTGGAGGTGTTTAGGGAATGTGTAAACATGGTGCTTAGGGACATGGTTTAGGGGTGGACTCAGCATTGTTTGGTTTATGGTTGGAATAGCGCTTAAGTGTCTTTTCCAACACAGATGATGTTATGATACAGTGTTTTCACTGAGGAATCGGAACTTCACCCCAGCTTTTGTAAAATTAAGATCATCATTCATGATTATGCATATTGCATATAAAAATGAGTTACAGATCTTTTTTAAAAGCCTTGCATAGCACATGGCCTATGAAGACACTGTGTGAGTGTATGTATATACACACACACCTGTATAGAGTTTTGAGATAAGTGGACAGAAAAGGCTATGTAATTACAGCTTAAATAGCTGCTTTCTGACATGGCAGTGCAGTTATATTTACAGGAAAAACAGACTTTATTCATCATATTGTAGCTGATTTGTGTTCTCTAAATTGCAGTTACAGCCTGCGAGGCCAGGTTAAGCCTTTCTTGTTCTTTCTAACAGGAAACATATTTATTTCTTTTAAAAACATACACTGAGTTTTTCCATAAAGCCATTTTGCCGATATTTGTGTTTGGCCTTCTCGCTCTGTACTGGCAAAAGCACTTGATTTCTTTGGCAGGAAGCTAGGCCAATTTGGGGCATGAAGGGGGAAGCAGCTCTTGCAACAGCCATCGTGTTTTTCTTCCATTACAGACTATGAGCTGTTCTTTTGATGCAGCTAAATTGTTAATTCTTTTCCAGCCTTTCTTTCAGGCTTTAAAGTGAAATTCGCTTCAGTTCCACAGTGACAGCCCAAGCGTATAGAGTTCTAGGCAACTTTGCTATAGATCATAGGTTATATCATACTGGTTTTTTCTCCTTTTTGCCTTTATTCTTTTACTGCAACTCTTTCAACCTTGGTGCTGTTTCAGGCTGCATTGATCACATCTTACTTACCAGCAGGGTATGGTTCAGTGTGGCTTAAAGTTCTTCACTGCAACATGTAAAAACAGCTTAGCTTAACTTCCGAAGCTCACGGTGCATCTAGAAGGCTCTACCCAGTTCACCCAGAAATTCTCCTGCTAGTCTTAAATGAGAAACTACCTGTGATCACTGTAGTCACCAAAGATTTCAAGGCACTTTGTCGACAGTAGTCCTTTATCTTTTGGCCAACACTTCCCCACCCTGTTTTGACAACTAGATTGTTGAGCTGTAGCAAGAGTTAACTGCACTGCAGTTCAGGGGTACTTTGGATGGAAGATAACATCATTCATTTTTAGACTTCTCTTTTTCTCTGGGCCCTCACCTGCTGCAGTTGAACTTAGGCTGCCTTAGTATCACTGGGAAGCATCTTGTACTGGGCCCAGAGATCATAAAACACTCTTATCTTTCTCAAAATAAAGCAGCTGTAGAAACATAGAAGATGCCTTTAATGAGAATTCATTCTATTTATTTATTGTATCTTTGTGAGTTGAATGGGTACTTCTCATTGTCCCTGCTTGTTGCAGGGGGGTTGGACTTAAATGATCCCTTCCAATCCAAACTGTTCTATGATTGATTCTCTAAGAGCACAGCTGTCTCTGTTTACATTAATGATAATGCATTTGTTTTCCTTCTAGTCATTGGTTTTGTTTTGTTTTGTTCTTGTAGCTCAAAGCTTTCAGTAATACACATTTCCAAGGAGCATGTATAGATTTCACAGCAGAAGTTTCTGATTTTACATCATTCATACCATGTTCTTTTAAGGTTCTTCGGGGATGGTAAGTCTTGTTTTACATGCCACCATTTTAAGTAATAGGAAAATTGGGTTTTTTTTAACCATTACTAAATTTCAGACAGCTGCAAGCACGTAACACATGCCCATCATATTCCATCATGTATTAGACCCTTTGTCTTGCAGTGCATCTCAGTAACTGGTGTTCTGTCGCTGCTTTGGGTAGGGCACATTTTCTTTTCCCTGTGGGAAGTTTGTACAGTTACTGTAATTCTTCTTTTATTTTTTAACTCCAGTTAGAATTTATTCCAGATTTTGGAAACTTGGTGCAGAAGAAGTGTCTGCATTCCACTTGCGTCGTTTGACTCTGGAACTGAGATTTCTGTACCACATGGTCTGATTTTCCTCCTGCGGTTGCTTTGTCCCATAGCCTTTCAGTCACGTTACTTTTTAGCTTACCAAGAACAAACATTTTTTATTCCTTATTTCCTTAGCAAACATTAAATCTTGAAAGAAACTTAATAAGCAGCTGGGGCAGCTCATCTCTTCTGTTATATTATTCTTGCAGTTGGCTCCTGTATTACCAAGGGGAAACCACTGACAATCACTGTGTGCTGGAAGAAGGCCTCTATGTTGACCTCAGTTCCTGTGGCTGCCCGACTGCTACAATCAAATCCCTCAAGCCTATTCAGTATGTAAGTACTTTATTGCAAAAACCCCAGCCTTTTGGAACTCTTTTCCTAGTCAGATGTCTGAAGCAAGTGCTTGCCCTAAACAAACTCTCACTGAGGGAATAGAGTTGAAGTTTGGTTTCTTGGCTTACGTTTTTGGGGGCTAGGAACAAGCCAGGCTGCATATATGCGTGTACGTGGTCACCTGTAGGGACATACTTTTGGGTGTTCTGGGCTCAGGGTTGCTCTATTTTGTCCAAGTTGCTTTGGTTGGCATTTTCCTGACTGGTCTTGTGGTCGGTTGACTGTGGCTGGGTGCCAGGTGCCCACCAAAGCCTCTCTATCACTCCCCCTTCTCAGCTGGACAGGGGAGAGAAAATACAGTGAAAGGCTTAGGGATTGAGGTAAGGGCAGGGAGAGATCATTCGCTGGTTACCATCATGGGCAAAACAGACTCAACTTGGTGAGAAATTCATTTATTATGAATCAGATCAGAGCAGGGTAATGAGAAATATAATGAAATCTCAAAAATGCCTTCCTTCCACCCCTCCCTTCTTCCCAGGCTTAACTTTGCTCCCAGTTTTCTCTACCATCTCTTACATCATTGGCACAATGAGATGGGGAATGGGGCTTGTGGTCAGTTCATCACAACAACAAAACCAAACACTAAAAGCCATGGGCTTTGAGAGCTGGTCTTCTCTCTTCTTACATTGATACAGTGACTTCAGTCAAGCTATAGCTTCCCAGCTGCTGAGAACCTGGTTTTCAGATTAAAGATCTCTGTTCCACTTTAGGCTTTTGGACTCTGTTAAATCAGAGGGAAGTTTTGACATGAAGTGGTGTGTCTCATTCTAATCCCCCAGCCTGTCACCTCATGGGGAAGTTACTATGCAGTCTGGCGTAGTAAGAAGCTACTGGCAGTCCTTGATTACCAAAGGCCAAGCCCTGGGAGAAGTGTGTTTGGCAGGCTGAGTGTGGGAAGCTTACACACATCTTCCTGTACTTTGTAAATGCCTTGCACCTCATAGTTCAGCTCTCTCTGCAAATAGCCCTTGTATTTTATGAAACAAAGGTACTAAACAGCATAAAATGC
The DNA here is from genome assembly GCA_025448015.1 of Bolborhynchus lineola. Lineage (NCBI taxonomy): Eukaryota > Metazoa > Chordata > Aves > Psittaciformes > Psittacidae > Bolborhynchus > Bolborhynchus lineola. The sequence goes on from JAOEHX010009014.1 coordinate 18,768, forward strand.
TATTGAACCACACCTGTTTCACAAATAGAAATGCCCTCATCAGCTCCTAACACATTGTGTGTGCTGATTGCCCAGGACCCCACTCGGAGGTGTTGTATAGTACAGACGTGATGTTATGCACACAGCCCTAAGTTTCGTCAGTGGTCAGAAACAGCCGCAGTTAATTCTGTGCATTGTCCACAGTGCACTGTTCTTGGAACAGAGCCCTTTTTATTACAAGATATTTTTGTTAGCTTATTCAGGAGAACAGCAGACGTATTCCCAAGTGGAATTGTTGTACAGCTTTATTGAATTCAGTGGTGACATCGGGTTCATTATTCAGTTTTAAATACCAGCCCAAGCTCAGACCTAAGGTGTGTATCTCAATAGCTTATGTGTGAGAGGAAGAATGTTTAACCCTGACACCAAGCCCTGAATGTGCATTGTCTCCTGCTTTCCTTTAACTGAGATGTATTTACTGTAAATGTGACTGTTGGAAGGACTCTCACGCTGGGGGGGGAGCCATGTATTGCTTCAGTGTGTGAGGTTTCTGCTTCCCAGATGCTGACTACAAGTAGAGGCCCATGTGTGGCACTGGCAGAGGGGAAACATAATAGGCTTTTAGCAGTACAAAGGACTCCTAAGGCTTGCTCATTACCAGCCTTTGAAGATGGTCCAAGCCTATTGACTGGTGTAGGTGTGGTCCAGCTGTATCTTTAAGAAGTAGATTGTTTCAGCCAGTCCTTTGGGATGGGAGAGCAAATCTGTTGGAGGAAATGGGGACCTGGGATCTGGGTATTCCCTGCCTAATTTGCCAGATTGTAGTGATAACTAACGATGTGTTATGTTGAAACTGTACGAGTGAATGAAGTCCCAACTCTGGGCCTCTTCAGGATGTATGTAAGAATACAGATGATTTGTGTGGGACTAACTCCAGTGTAGCTGTGAAACATAGCAGTCAGCACAGGCCACTGACATGTGTGGGGTGTGCAGCTTGGCTGAGCATTGACGCTGAGTTCTGCATCTTACTCTGAATCAAGATGTCCTTTCTGTTCCAATAACCAAAAGGAACAGCCAACTTTTTTTTTGCCATTGCATGGAGCAGTACCTTCAGTGTAACTTTGAGTTTTCACTTCAAATCTGTTACAGTTTTGAGGGGCTTTTTGGATGTTGTCAGCTCCCACAGGATCCCTGGGCTCTGCATTTTGGAATGAGAATTTGGGGATTAAAGGTACATACTTGTAGTACTCCATGGCGTGGGTGTGCTTCTGTTGGCACAGTGTGGCAGGTTTGTAAGGAGAGTAGGTGTTCCTTTATTCCTCTTTCCTATCTTGGCTTATTATCTGAGGTGTATAATACTTCAACTAAATCTTAAGGAGGCCTTACCTGTATTTTTAACACTGCTGGTCCACTTCACTCAGCAATGGACCTCCTTCTGGGAGTGTTCAGGAAAAGCTGTAGGTTAATAAGAGGATACAAAGAAGAAACAAAGCACATTTGTATCTTGATAATGAGAAAATCACGTCCTTTGGTTTTGGTATTCGGGGAGGGAAAATAGTGTTGTAATATCCATGTATTAATTGAGATTGCATATTGTGTTATAAGACGCCTTCCCTTCTGAAAAGGGGAATACTTCTGAAACAACAGTGAGTCTTATATACAATTTTGTGTGGAAAACATGCCAAAAAGTGTCTGTCACAGGAGTGCCTGTCTTTACATGAACAGGTAGTGACGCACTTTGGAAGCCCACTTAGCATGAGAAGGGTACGCGTGTGTTTAGTAGTGGTGGGAGGAACACTGGAATGAATGTAAGCTGCTTCTTACTGTTAATAACAATTCTGCAGGCAGGCAAAAGCATAGCACAGGTTAAGGGTTGCTGCATTCGCTGCAGCGGTGCAGGTTTCCTTGCCTGCATTGGTGGGGACTTGCCATCTGTGTGGCTATGGATTCATAGAAAGGAAAGCATGGGCCACTCACCTGGTGGCAAGAGAGCAGGTAAAGGCAGCTGCACCACTCAGGGGGCCATGGTTGTTTATAGAGGCCATTGTCCAGTGTTTGTTGCTTGAAGAGGTTAATTTTGGGGTGCAAACTCATACAGGATGTTCTTTCAATGGGGAGTTCAGCTCTAGTGCTGCCTTATCTCAATAATGTTGTTTTGCCAAACTCCCTGTAATACTTGGTGTGACTTAGGTGGACCAGAGCATCCAGGGCTGGTGCAGTGAGCAGTTACTTTTCCTTCTGTAATGATGTCTGACTTCAGGGCTGAAGTTAAGTCTTACAGTTTCTAAAACCAAAAATAAGATCTGGGTTGTAGGTTGTACATCACCTTTGGTTCTAATTCCTTTTTGTTTTCTTTATCTTCTCTTTTGAGGCGTTCCTTATTATTGCTGTGATCAGCCGTGATTGTGTATTTCTGCATTGGTTATCTTTTCTTAGTTAAATAAAGGTGTTAACTGATCTCCTCAGCATTCCTGTGAGGCAAGTAATGAAATCAGACACAAAACTGAATCCCTGTTTCCCAGGGCCAGTCAGTGAGTCATCCTGTGGAGCTGGGACTGGACTGTGGGTGTTCCTGTCATCTAGCACCGTGTTCCTCTTCCTCAGCCGGGCGTCCTTCCCACACTGAAGGGAGTACCCAGGCGAGTGCAGCTTCAGTAAAGACAGTTGTAAATGATGAGTTAGCCAAGACTAAAGGTTTTTCCAGGGATGGTGTAACACAGCTGTGGAGGCTCTTCCAATTAAGGCTCTGGTAAATGCTGTTTGCAGAGCAGCAAGGATGCAAAGTGTGGCTAGCTGGACTAGGGAGATAATAATACCCCTGTGCTGGGCACTGGTGAGGCTGCACCTCGAGTCGTGTGTTCAGTTTTGGGCTCCTCACTACAAGAGAGACATTGAGGTGAGGGAGTGGGTCTAGAAAAGGGCAGCAAAGCTGGTGCAGGGCCTGGAGCACAGTGTGATGGGGAATGGCTGAAGGACCTGGGGGGTTCAGCCTGGAGAAGGCTCGGGGGGGACTTGATCGCTCCCTACAACTGCCTGAGAGGAGGATGGAGCCAGGAAGGGGTCGGGCTCTGCTCCCAAGGAGCAAGCGGTAGGACAGCAAGAAATGGCCTCAAGCTGCACCAGGGGAGATTTAGGCTGGTTATTGGGAAAAAGTCTTCATCGAGGGTGCTCAGGCGTTGGAACAGGCTGCCCAGGGCAGTGCTGGAGTCACCGTCCCTGCATGTCTTCAAAACCTATGTATATGAGGCCCTCAGTGACACGGTTCACAAGTGGTGGCCTTGGCAGTGCTGGGGTAATGATCTTTAAAGATCTTTAATGATCCTAAAGATCTTCTCCAACCTAGCTGATTCTGTGATAACCCTTGCAATGGTTGGGTTACAGTCATGCCTTAGTGTGGCCCCGTGGATTTCTTTCTTTGGCTTTAGTGTAGGCTTTCCTTTCAAAGCCTGCAGAATCTAAGTTTGTGAAACGAAGTATGAGGAGAAATGGTTTGAGGTGAGCCCTTCTTGAAAGAGCGTGTTCAGTGATAAATTTCACAAACTTCATAATGAGAAATGACCCCCATGTTATCTGTAGCTAAAACACTACTTGTTTTTCTTGTAAGCCTGTGTGCAAATACACCGGTGCACTTGGTTTTCAATTCTGGCACCTCTTGGTGAGCTTCTTTGTGTCTGTTTGCTATTGCTTTACCATGGGTCAGGCACTTAAGCCTTGCACTGCAAAAGGCATTTGAAGGAAGCTCCTCTTGCACTGATCTTTGTTTAATACCAAACACTTCAGGCTTGCATTGCATCTGTTCCTGAACTAGTAAAAGATGAAATCCTGTTTTGACTTGTGAGACATCAGTGGTGCCTGGCTTCTCTGTTTTAAAAAGGTACAAGTCTTTGGGGGGGAAAGTCTGAGCACAGTTGAGCTGTGCAAGATTTTTGTAGTACATTGGTTTCCTTGGCTTGCTTTTCAGCCTCTGAAATCACACGGTGGGGAGGAAAGAAATCAAGCTGTGCCACTTTCATTGCATTGCATGCTGCATTAGCCATAGACTACCACACGTGCTAAGTAAAGGGTATCACTGTGTTTAACAGCTTACAAGGCTGCTCATGTCTTGAAGTGCTATGTAAATACAGCCTTCTTTAATCACTGGCCTCTTGAATGTATTAAATCCCTTCAAGTTTCTCCCTGGACTTTGGTATTCAAAACCAGGACAAGCAGAACCTATTGAAACTTAATTGGTGCTGGTTTAAGCTGAACAGTTCCTTCATGCACAAAGATCAGGTAAAGTAATTCTTTGGTGCTTTGTCATTGTTGCAATTGGCAAGCTTTCCCCAAAGAATGGAATTTGTAGTGGTTTCCTTGAAAGAACTACAAAAGGAAGCAAAGGTAATCCTGACCTAGACATGGGAATGACTTGCCAGTTGTGGATTAATGTAGATGTCTTCAGCTCACCTTTCAAAATCCGGGGACTGGGGTCCACCTAAAGCAACTGTTGTATTCTCTGCCCAGTTGCCTTTCCTCTGGCTCCTGGAGAGCCCTGTTCCTTCTTGGCCTGTCACGACAGGAGGAAGGGTGGGAGCAAGATCCTCTGTAGTTGGTGTTAACAGCACAGTCTCAGAACCTTGGCTTTTGCTGTTCGTAGTTTCCATGGAGCTATGAAAACAGAATCAGAGAAGAAAGCCAGGCCAAGTCGCTGCTGCCAGCTGTTGGTGTAAAATGGTATATATAAAGCAATCGGCTCATTGCTCTCTGTTTGGTTATGGAAATACAAGAGCTTCAGCGCTTGAGGCAGCAGCATGTTTTATTTGGTCTGTGCTTCACATCCATGCCAAGGTCAGTGGCGTCCTGAGGTCCCACTGGTGGTCTTTGTCCTGGTGATGGGTTGTGTGTGTGTGTCGTAGGTGCAGTGTCTGTTGTGTACTAACAGGCTGGGAGCCTTAGCAAGCAGGTGGGGCTTTCTCAGGTCTAGTAAGTTCAAAGAGCCTCCACCATGGAAGAGCTACAGTCACTTTAATTGGCTCCACTGATTTGCTGTTCTGATTCTGGGTGTATAAATGGATATGCTGGATCAGATGACTTGTCTTCTACAGCATCCTCCGTCTCTTAACATATTGAATATTGCAACAGCAATATGAATTTTAGGTTTTGGGTAACAGCTTCTAGCAATAAGGATGTCAAATGGTGTTTCCCATGGTTGCTAATGCACTTGTGAGAATTGGACCTGTTCTGGACATGGCTTCTGGTCTCCACTCAAGTGAAAACCAGTGCCAAGGGAGCAGGCTTTTGTGAACTTGTTAGTGATGATCCTGCCTTCCTGAGCAAAGCAGCCTGCACTGGATCTTGTAAGTAAGACCTTTAGACTCATTTCAGAGTAAACCTTTAGAGTCACCTCATCCAGCGGAAGGTAGATGGGAAGAACTGACATACAAACATAAACGCATTCTGGGTTGCAGTCTCCTTCTGTATTGTGCCATTAGGTTTTTAGGAGAGCAGTGAGCTTTAAAAGTCTTTCTGGGTAGAGGATCCCAGGCCCTGCTTTTAAATGTCTCAGCAAACTCCCCGTCCATGCAGCGCTGTATGATTTACATTGTCCCTGCACTGGTTGGCAGAGGAAAGCAATTTCTCTGAGGCAGGATTTGAACAACCGGGTACATACCAAGTGCACTCAGTCAGTGTCAGTAAATTGGTAAGTCCTGAATCACTGCTGAGCTCTTCAGGGTCACTGCACTACAACACATGTGCCTCCTCAGGCCTGAAAGTTAAGTTCTCTTCATTGTGCAGTGCCTGTGTCAGCTTTAATTCGGGGTTTTGTTTCATTTGTCCCACCTGAGGCCACGGCTTCACTAAAGAAGAAACCCTGTGTTTTGCCTGGGCTGGCTGTCCCAGGATAACACCTCCCAAGAACAAAGTGGGTTCCTTGGAGGGGCTGCTGGTTGAAGCAGTTATTCAGACCTATTCCCTCTTCCTTTACCAGCTGCACCAGGATATAAGTTACAGTGCTTATGATTTTGGTTACAATACTTCCCATATGGTTTTAGGTTAAAAACGCTAGAAAACTGTGTAAGCCTTCCTAGTACTAAGGCACAGACTTGATGTACTTCAGTCTGTTCCCTCTGTGCTTTTCTGCTGATCTTACAGCTGCACCACGTTTCTGTGCAAACTGATCTGTTTAGTTGCTTTTGTAGGCAATCTCTCAACTGTGGAAAAGGACTTCAAGTGAAAAGCGTTTCAGTTCAGTGTCAGCTTGAAGGGGTTACTGATTACACTGCCTCTTCAAGATTGTCAGGAGAAAAATAGGAATGTCTCTAAAACACATGGAGAACTTCCTAGTTCTGATGTTTCGAACCTTTTTGTAGATCCCTAAGACTTTTCAGTGAACCACTAATTGAAGTGCGTAGACAACAGACTTGCGATTCCCCACTGCTTCAGATGCAATCCACAGATCGCCCTGAAAACTACTGCTATAACCTGTTCCAGCAGTAAAAAAGTAAACTGGAGTTAGGGAAAGGGACCAAGGCACTTGTAATACAAACCAGATAAAAAGAGATTTCTCAAGTGCAGAGGCCTCTCTGCATGTTGGAAGTGACTCCCTGTGTCTGGCCTGTGTCTGTGGGACACTTTGCTGACAAAGACACTCACAAATGCAGTGTTGCAGCCCTGCGTGCTTTGTTAGTGGACGTACATTTTCCTTTTCCTTATATTCCTGCGGAGGGAGCATGATCTAACCCAGAAGCACGTGGACATTAAGCTGAAGTGGCACATGTGCGTGCATCACACACTTAACAACTGAAGTTAAGACTATTCCTGGTTAAACTTGGCTTTTTTTCTTTCTTCCCTCCCAGGTTTTTGCTGAGCCCTCCATCAGTCTGTTTGCTCTGGAATGCTGCAAGGGCAGAGAGCTGCACTTCAGTGAACCAATCAATTCTGTTTTGAATGAGGACCTTCATTTTTACACTCAGTCTGTGTGGGTGAGAAGTGGATTGTAAGTATGGAAGAAACATTCTCGCCAGTTTTGCACCGTGGCAGATAATAACTGAGTGTGCATTTTCTCCCAATTACTGCCTTTTTTCCCTAGGACTTGTTTTGCATTCTATTTTGTGACAATATGAAACCCTAAAATGTGGTTGAATGTTAGACCTACTTTTTGTATCAGGACTCAAAATGAACAACTGGACAGAGGGCATATTTCCCTCTGTAAGAATCATCCTTTAATCCTTATATATCCTTTTATCTCTATACGATAAGGAGCAATGGAGCCTGTTGTTCAAGTCAGGAGCCAGAAGTAAATTTTGATTGCTGCCTTAGACAAAGACAGGTGGAGTAAACTCAGAGTGCCATTATTAACTGGCTGTAAAACACCAGCTATAAACTGCAGTGATTTGACTTAAAGCACTGCGGTGATTTGACTTAAAGCACTGCGGTGATTTGACTTAATGCACTGCAGTGGTTTAGTGGAGCTTGACATGCTCATCGGCTGCCAAAGAGGTATAGCAGCTTGTGAGAGAAGCTCAGGGTGGGTCTGACTGCTGGAGCAGTAGTTTGCTGTTATTAGTCTGACCCCCTCCATGAGTATCAAGACACACCCAGGATCTTCTGTGAAAACCATTTTGTATCTTCAGAAGTGACCTTCTAACCTCTTTCGTGTTTTTCTCCCTTTCACCTTCTGGAGACGCTCCCAAGCATTCTGTCTGGGGCATGTTTTCAGCCTCCACACCCTCAGCAGCAACAAATAACTTGCAGAATCTCATCCTGTAGCTGGTGTCCTTCCGATGTGACACACATTTCCTGTTTATTTAACCTTTTCCCCACCTTTCCCACATAGACAAGGCTGTAATTTTCTTTAGAGATCTTGTGGGGTGACACAAAACCGTGCTGAATTTGAACTAATTGGCCATGTAACTAGTATAGACTGTTCATGGCTTAGGTATATCTCTGTGATTCTTATGGTGAGTTTTTCAAATGCACCTAGTCTGTTACCACTTAGAAGTCAAAACCCTTCTAGGAATATCTGTGATAACACTGCTGAGCTCTCCTCTGAGCCCTTGCTGGAAATACAGGGAGTGAGAGATCATCTGCTGCTGTCATCTTGAGGTGCCCCAGGTGAGAGTAGCAAGCAGCTGCTGTCTGAGGCTGAGAATGGCATATACACATCCCCATTGGTCTGTGTTTGTTTGGAGAAGGAAAGGCCTTCTCCTAGAAGAACACCCAACTTATTTCTGGTGGGAGCATATAGATGTTCATGCCTTGGCGGAGGTGTTACACCCTGAAGCATGTCCTGTTGGGGAATGTCTCTTCATGAGCTTTCTCTGCCCTCTCCCGTTGCCCATGCAGCTGGCTGTAAAGAAAGGGTGATGGCTTTGGGACCACACAGGAGAAAAGAACTGAGAGTAAGCACAACAGTCCAGCCCTTTGTCCATCTTTCTCTTTGTTCCTGGGTATCCAAGCCAGGTTAGCCACTTCCCTGACTCAGGGAAGGGTCAGGGCAGAATGGCTGGGCTTTTGAAGCTCTGTAGGAAACAAGAGCTCCCCAGCCTGTCCCCATCCCTCATTGCAGCTAGGTAGCATCAAGACTGAGGGTGACAGATGATCGTGGGAGGTCTGTGGAATGTCTGTATCGGGTTTGTTTGCCTTATCTGTGATGAAGTGGTTAGGGAGGCGGATTTAGAGGGGTTTTGGCTCCTTGCTGCAGAGCCTGCTGTCAGCTTCAGACAAATGACAAAGGTTTAAGTAAATATACTGGCATCTTGCTGCCAGGCCTACGTTTGAGGATCCTTCCTGACCTCCTCGTTGAGGAATAGCCCAAGCCTGGACTGTGATACGGCAAAGGGGGCTGGAGGCTGAGGTACTCCAAAGTGTGGGAAAGATGGCAGAGGGGAGGCTGCTGGTCAGCATCAGAGCTGAGATGAGTTTTGTCTGTGTCACTGAATGCCTGAAGCCCAACCTGCCTCCATGTGGTTATTACTGTAACAGTTTCTGTACTGTTTTCTACATGTGTCTGCTTTGAAACTGCATTTCAAATGAGGCGCTCCAAGATGCTCCAAGAACATTATCAGTGAATTCTCATTGACTTGACAATTGGCAAGAAAGTCAGGAATGAGTTAGAAGTATAGGGAGCACACAGTGGTGGTCAGGCTGCTCCCAATACCTGGTAGTCAGGAGGTATGTCGCTTAACTTGAAGAAACAGTGATACAGGGTCTTTGTGAGGCAGTTCCTGGTTGGCAGCTTCAGCCTCCCTGGAGTCCTGAGCAGGGCTGGCCAGCAGTTTCTCCACATTAGCAATGGGAAAAAGTAAATTAGAGGTGCTGTGCATGCTGTGGATGCTTCAAGAGTGCATCCATCCCTCGTGTTCTTGGCAGCTGACCTGTAAAACAGGTAATGTGGGGAAACCAGTATTTTCCTTGTGTTTGGATGAGTTAATGAGTCAGGCATTTAGGATTCACTGCCTGCACAACAGTGTCCTATTGATACAAACAAAATGGATCTGTGATCCAGAGGCTGCCTTTGTAAACAGCTACGCAGTACGTATTGGGCAGATGCCTGGATAACAAGAGAGCTGTATTTGCTCGTGCTTTAACTCTGTGTGAAAGGATTCAGCCATGTCTATGGCTCAGATATGTTCAGTACAGGGAAGTCTGTTGGGAGCATTGTGTAGGTTTTGGAGTGTTCCGTATGTGTTTT
>JAOEHX010009018.1:7456-49054 GCA_025448015.1 Bolborhynchus lineola
CAAATGCTGCATCCCTGACAGTGTTTAAGACGAGGTTGGACGGAGCCTTGGATGACACAGTCTAGTGTGAGGTGTCCCTGCCCAATGCAGGGGTGTTGTAACTGGATGATCCTGAGGCCCTTTCCAACCCAAACCATTCTATGATTCTATCATTCCCATTCCCACATGCTGATGTATGCTGCAATACAGCTGGGTCATAAGGCCACTGACCCTCTGATCCAGGCCTGGTGATTCCCCAGATGAAGGCAACCACCAGACTTCAGTTAAAACAAAGTCACCAAAGAGTTTAGGGACCTGAAATACACTGACAGACTGGGTCTGGTTTCATAATTTCCTAATTCTTCTGACACCTGAAGCATTTTCATCAGTCTATTTCTTGAAAAAGCGGGGATTCCTCCCTTTGCCAGGCCTGGCATGGGAAACCCACGAAATCTGACATGAAAACAACCTGGATGAAAGAAACACCAGTGGAAAGACATGAAGGGGGAAGAAAACCATCCAGAAAAAAACACAAAACACAACTACCTCAGTAGCTCTGAGCCTTTTGCACTTGTGTTTGCAAAGATACATTCCCCGGTCAGCTCTGGAGTGCTGAATACATGGAAAAGGCCCTTTTTACCCTGTATCAGAGCTAAGTACAAACAAATGCCAGCTGTCCCTTATGTGCCCTCCTTCCTCTCACTCTGAGGAGTCTGTACTGAGCAAACTTTCTTTAACCGCTCTGCTGCTGTGATCCTTTTGGAACAGCAGCAAGGGGAAAAAGACTTCCAGTACCACTGCAAAGGCAGAATTTGTGTTGCATTCATGTCTATGAGGAAAACTGCTCACCAGACACCATCCCAGCTCCCAGAAAGAGGCATCAGCTTTTCCTCTAACAAACACTGCTGCTGTGCGGTTTGAGCCGAAATCCCAAAGCCTCCTCCTCCAGCAGCTGAGCAGACAAACCACAGGCCAGGCACTTTCCCTGTGTTTCAGTTTCCCTCTTAGCAGAGGGGATAATAAAATTACCCAGCACTCAGGAATGCTGTAGCTTTAATTCATTAATATCTATAAGGAGCTTAAGCATCCTCAGCCATAAGGGGCTCTGGAAATTCCAGCAGAAACGCTTTGCATCCTGTTGCTGTGCTCTGTCAAAATTCCCCCACTGAACCCACAGGTTCCAATTATCCGAGTTCTGGATTTTCTGACTTGGCAAATCCGAATCAGTTCCTCGCAATGACGTGTGGGGTAAAAATGTGCTCTTTGTCAGTGAAAGGAAGCGGGGAGCAGCACTAGGCTATCTGTATGCTGCATGAGTCAGCCCCAGCTCCTGCACCTGCTGTGTGGCTCACAAGTCTGAATGCACTGACTGCACACGGAGATGCTGGTTTTGCAAACAGATGGATTTTGTAAATCCTGTTAACTTTTCCATGTGTAAGAGCTTCCCAGCAGAAAAGGATCATGTCCACGTGAGTATCAGATCCACTTACCCTTATAGATTTTAGAAAAGTAGCTTCGTTTTACTCTGGCTGGAGATATAAATAGAGTCACTGTAAAGTGAGCACCTGGTTGTGTTTGTGAGAATGGCGACTTCCAGGAAATTACATTTTAACTGAGCTGCTCTAAGCCATAAGAGAGATGTGTGCCTCTGAAGACACATCTGCTCTGGAGCAGCCACAGTCCTGCAAAATAACCAGCTTGGAGATACCATGGGGGTTGCATGTGCGAACTGCTTGTTGTCCTCGCTCTCAATCACAGAGGTTGATTCCAAAAAACTTACTGGAATGTTTTGTTCTCATAAGGTTTAAGCAGCTTAAGCAGGGAAAATTGTATAACCCGTTTGCTATGCAAGCTTCAGTCTTTGACATGTACTGAACTCTTTTTGCTTTGTGCATATATACAAAGTCCAAAGGGACAGAGCCAGGGGAATAAACAAGGAAGCTGGGAGGGATAAGAGGGAAAAAAGGTCCAATAAAATGCTATTTTGAATAGAGGAGAAAAGGGGTGCAGGCAGCAGAAGCACAGGCTGTGTGCCAGCAGTTCACACATGAAATTCCTGAAATCCTTATGTTCATCTAGGCAGGGATGCTGCCATGGGGCAGGGCATGCACCCAGCACACATCTGGCTGTGTGTGCCATCACCCACCAAATGCACTGGCTATCCCAAACTGACCCAAAGCACATGGGAAAACAAGACAAAAATGGAGAGTGAGGGAGGTTGGTGGATTCAGCAATCACAGCAGAATGTTCTTTGTCACCCCTGGAAGTGGCTTCCTTTGACTACACAGCCAGCTTTCATCAGTGGATTTGAGCTTGACCATGGCTTGGGAGGAGGAGGCGAGAACTGTATATTGGTGAATGAGCCCTCATATTGGTGGTACTGAGGTGCTCAAGCAAGGAGGTGGCCCTGACCCCACCTCTCGAGTGCAAAGGAGATGATTAGCAGAAGTTGCATTAGAAGCTGGTGTCCAACAGGCTGAACCCAGCTCTGTTTAGAGAGATGTTGTAGCCCTGTACTTCCCCACATTGCTGTGATCATCACTTATTGAACACTAGAAACCTGATGAATACTGTAAAATCCTAACTGTTATCGGAATTTATTATGTGGGCAACTAACAGAGACAATCCCATTACCACTGATGGGATTTATCTGAGTAAATCTCACATGTCTTATTCTCCTAAAAAAACAAGGAATCAATTTTTCTGGCATGGTCTAATTTTCCAAAGATAAATGTATTCCCTCATTTATTACAAACTACACAGCTTGCAGCCATGTGGTGTGAGTATAAACAAGTCGAACAAACGCCTAGTAATGGAAGGAATAAAATGTTAATGCCAAAGACTGATTTGGTGATCACTCTGCAGCCAGTGAGATGGATATTTCATTGCCAGGTCTGATGACGGAGAACAGTAATTGTGTGATTTGCACTTAGTGACTGTAGTTTGTTTCTTTTCCTTCCCAGTCATTAAAGCCATGTTTATCTGCTAAGAGCATGCTGATAATTTCTCGATATAAAGGCAAGCGAATCAGAAACCACAGCAGCCTACTCAGGCTCTGAGTAGGCTTTTTATTACTTCCCTGCATTGACATGCAGTAAAGGTCCCCAGATAAAGATGTCTCCAGCAGGGTAGAGCAAAGTACAAAGAACAAGGAGATGGAGCAGCACCTGAGCTGTTACCCCCCCTGAAATTCCAGTCACAAGATTACATCCATACATCCATCCAGAGGAAGATGACTGGGGCAATGCTGCTGTTAAAGCTGGGGGGCAGTGTCATATGGAGCTGCTGAGCAGACAGAGCAGCCCACTACGCACGGTTTACATCCCTGAGTACAAATGTTAACCACATGAGACTGCCGCAGCAAATCCCTACGTATGCATGACCCAAAACACTTCTCCAATCCGTTCTTCACCACAAAAGACTTGCTTTGCTTTCCTCCCCCACTACTTCTGGCAGTGTTTCAAAACTTGCAGAGCAAGACTGCACTTGATGCAAAGGGACTTGTCTCCCAGTCTCTCTGCACCCTGGGTACAGCTACAGATAGTATTTTGCTACTGACTACATCTGCAGCATTTCCTAGTCCTAGGAGATGTGACCTGTCACTACCACTCATGCTGCTACAAGTGGTGCTCAAAGTGGGGCTATTGAGTACTGTGGCTGGGATTTTCAAAGACATGTAAGAGGGTTAGGTGCCTATCTATGTCCTGAAGTTTTTCAGGAAGAAAGGATGAATAATTCCTTCAGTTATGCCCACTTGTAAAAAAAAAGACTCTCTTCACATGGTGCGTGGCAAGAACGCTCTCAGGCACACTGTGACCTGATCTGTGTGACCTCATTTACATCCCTGCCCATCACTTGGCCTACAGCAAGATAGATATAGGCTTTGTGCCATAATCACTGTAGAAAATCTTGTTCTTGTTTAGTGAAAGGAAAATCCCAAAACAGAACAAGCCACAGTTATGGATAAATATTCATCTGGCATTTAAGAGAAATGCATAGATGCTTCCTAAGTTGTTTTCCATCTGTTAGCGATGATCCCAAGTGCTGTTACTGGAAGCAGAACCCAACTGGCTAATTCATCCCTATTGCATTACGCCTCCAATGCCAAAGCAGAAAGCCTGTTTCCTAACCCAGGTCTGCATTACCAGCAAACTATCTGAGTGATGGACTTTATTATGAACAGGAACAGAGCCTGTGCTTTGACTCTGTAGTCAGATGACAACCACAGCAAGTTGGAAGGTGGCACGGTCGAAGGAGGCAGTGCATGAGCCTGGTCTGCTTCCTTGCTAAGGGGTGCTCCTGCTACAGTGCATGGGCAGATGAGCCAGACTCCTCCATACTGGTTATAAGCAGTGCTGTCACACAATCTGGATGTTAAAAATGATGCTCGGGTCAGAAGAAAATATGTATTGGTAAAAAAAATAAGCCAGGACATTCTGTATGTTCTTAAGGTGAAGTGAAGCAGTGCAGCTCACATCCATTGAGCTCTTCACCCAAACCATAACAGCTTCACCCTTGCTACCTGATGGCCCCCGTTATCTTCTGAGCAGTGACACAACATCTGCTGTAGAAGTGCTTCGACAGGCCAAAACCTTTGAGGGAATGTGATAATTAATAATCATCAAAGAGGGTCTCCAGCCTGTGCCCTGGCCTGGTTTAGCTCACTAGCCAAGGTGTAGCCAAAGGGCCTGACTCAGGAGTCAAGCCCTTTGGACTCAGGAGTCCAAAGCTGACTTTTCTCAGCACTGCGGGTTGTGCTGAGCCTGTGATTCTAAGCTGGGAATTCCCAGCAGGGCCTGAATTCCCCTGTAATTAGTAAGCGAGCCTGGAGACCACGCACTGGCCCACTTACCGCCCATTTCCACTGGACAGGCAGTGGGCCCAGATGGCTGGTTTTGATATAAAACATATTTTCCCTGTTTTTGTCACTCCCTCCCTGCTGCTCATGTGTTTGCTTCACCCAGCTGTGACTCTGCCCTTACTGCAGCCTGACTGTGGTCATGGCTCCAGATAACATGGTAGTACAGCCATAAACATGGAGCTTAATACACGAGCTTGATCCAACACATCACCACAACCAACATAATATATCACCACAGAGGAGTAGCAATCAGTAACACAAAACTGGGTAGATGGTAAAGGAACTGAATAGCAATCTCCCTAAATCCAACTCCAAAAGCCAGGAAAAATAACCGACTAACATCACTTTATTTCTAGTTTTGTATTTCCGATTGATGCTACTGTAGGTGGACATGCAAAAAATGTAGGTGTCCTGCTGAATTAAATTTGGAGGCAACTGATGATGCTGTGTTACATTATAAATAAGTCTGTCTAAAGCAGTTGAATTCATTCTTATAATGATTTTCTTTTTCCTCCCGTTAAAACATTGGTGCCAAGTCCAATAAATTGTTAGTACTCCCACTCACTTCAGTAAATTTTGGATCAGGTCCTATGGGATTAGCGCATATAAGCTTTACAGTGCAAAGACTTGTGCACAGCAGTAACAGATTAATGAGACCATTTCTGTGACCAAGCATTTGCCGACAGGGGTTAAGTTTGCATGGCCAAGCACTAACAGTCTTAAGCCATCATCTTAATAGCCTGCGCATCCATTACATTGAAAGTGAAATGAGCACATCTGGGTGCCTAGAGATGAGGATGATTAATAAAGGGGAATAAAAAGGCAGACAACTGAGTGGGTAAAGTGAAGAAACCATATGAAGAGAATGGAACTGTCATTCAAAGAGGCATGCTCAAACCTGAGGAGTTTGTGGATCCAATGAATAATGTGTACTCTTGCATAAACATGCCGCACTGACAAACAAGCCCGGTGTTTGATTTCTATTGGAATATTGGTGACAAAGAAGTGAAATTCCTGCTCATTTTTGCAGGAGCTGCCCATGCGTGCTGGAGACCACAGTTTGAGCAGCAGGGTCCAGGTCAAACCACCTAACATGAGGAAATTGGGATTTAAGTCTAACAACTGACTGCAGGCACAGAGAGAGGGTTTAAATAAACATGCTTCAGTGCAGGGACAGGCGATATGTTTGGAAATCTGGGCAGGCTCTTTCTGCCGTCTGTGTTTTGTTTCTGAATCCAATGCTATCATAATGAATAAGCTGTTTGCTCTTTCGACTGCACACCACATGACAGCTAGTTTCCATCCAAAAGCTTTGGACCCTGCATGTAAATTGATCCTGTAAAGTCAATTCCTTTGTTCAAGAGGTTAAGTATGCGACGTATCAATTGGGCTTTTTTGTTTAAAAGCCACAGAGCAATATACTTACTGAGATGTGGGGATTGCAGAATAATTTGCAGTAAAGGTATGTGGAAGAGCAAAGATGGATCATACAAAAAAAATTGTAGGCTCCAGTTCAAGAAAGTATCTATTTAGAACAGAGCAGAATTTAAGCATATGCTTAACTCCCACTGAAATATGGTTTCCAATCACATATTTCAGGTTAAGCATGTGGTTAATGCTGGCCCAAATAGGGAGGGATTTAGATACAAGCTTAAAATCTTTGAACTGGTGTAGGGGTTTCAAAAAGGCCTCTGGAGTCTGGGCTGACCAGAGCAGGAATCCAAACTTGCGCCCAATCTCTACCAAACGTTCCAGGGAGACCCACAAGGGGATGAAAAGGACTGGAGAAAACAGCAGGATTATATGGAGGCTCTTCAGAGGGCTAGACATGGAAGCTAGGCTTGATCCTAATGATAATCCAGGACAATGACACCTCCCTGGGGTGCAGGAGCACAGCCAGGAGTTGATGACACCTGGGGCTCTACCATTCACATCTGGACCCTCTGCTTTCTGGATAGGGGCAAGTGGATACTGATGACACCAGCCCTGGACTATAAGATCCACTAGTTCTTTTGACTCATGCTTTGGACATGACCCTGGGCTATGTTCCCACTGCACACAGTGACTCTAGTATCTGTCCCAGCCTTCCAAATGACAGTGGAGGACCAGGAGCTACTCTCAGACATGGGGGCCACAGAAGTCCCTTTTGTAAATGGCAAAGTACCTCCATCCTATACCCTGGCTGTTATCACTGTAAAGACATTCCAGGGATCAGAAAGAGCTTCTGTAGAAGTAGCTTTGCCACAACGGAGAAATCAGAATGAACCACGAGGGAAAAAGGAATCTTCCTTGAAGGGGACAGGACTGTCTTTGCATTGTCTTCTTCAGTGAAATCAACGTTGCCTAGGTAGAATGACGTCTCCTCTGACATCTTAATCCCTGCCGCCTACCCTGCTGGCAGTGGGATCATATGCATCTTTGGCAACAGACAACTGGCATTTTCAAAACATGTTAAATTCTTCCCTTCTGCTGCAGTGCATCTGGACACAGAACGTACTGGCAGCCTCACTCAACGTTATCATTTCATTAGAAACTCTTGAAGGAGCATATTTGTCTTATCCCTTCAGCTTCTTGTTATTTCTCTCTGGTAGCAAGAACCAGCAGCCAGAGAGGTACTTTCCAAAGAAAACAGAGGCACAGCCTCTGCCTTGCAGAGCCATCAATCCATTGTAGATCCTTTGCAGTGTTGTGAAATAAGAGAATCAGAACTGTAACCCCACCGTTGTGAAAATGTAAAGGTACTTTTAATATTTCTCTTTTGTGTGTGTCTCTATGTGTGAGTGTGTTTAACCTTTGTCTCTTTAATAAGGAGGTTTATTTTTTTCCATTGTAAATGTATAGACTGGGAAAAGCAATTTTCTCCTTGATTTCCCTGCCTTGATCCCGTTTCTGCTCCAAACTGAAGCATGGCATTGGCCACCTAATGTGCTCTCCCTCCTCAGCAGCCCTGGATTAAGCAATTCCTATGGATGCACAAGCAAAGCCTGGAACAACATCGGATCAAAGTACTTGCAGGGTTTTCAGGAGCACAGGCAGGCACTCTTCTGATCTGAACCAGCAGAATTCCGCTGCCTTCTTCATTGCTCTGCCAACTTCACCAGGTGGGGATCTGGTCCTCAGCCTTTATAATTATCATATACACTCAGAGATGAAAAATACATTCATCATGAAGCTGAGAGAAGCCACGGGAGCTGCCAAAAGGGGAGGCATTTGCTCAGCTCAGCTCAAAGGGGAGTCACCTTGGTGGCACTGGGCACTGATGCTCTCACCGACGCTAAGCAAAGGTAACAGACAGAGACCAGGCAGCTTTCTGGAGTCCTTCCCTGACTGTTATTTCTGTGATGTCTGTTATTTAACAAGGGATCAAATCTTCCCCACTGGTACGAATTACACCAGGCAAGGCCAGGCGACGTCTTGCAGCAGCAGAGGGCTCAGTGGGCTGTGCAGCTTGGTTCAGGCAGGATTTTGAGGACAAAGCTGGGCTTCAGGGGACCTGTGGAGGGGGTGACCAGGAGGTCCCGGTGGAGTAAGGCTGCACATGGTGAAGGTGGTGGATAAATTCAGAGCAGTCACATTTCCCTGTGCATTTCTCTGCCTGGTTTGGGAGGTTTGGTATGGATTAGGGAAGGATTTTCCAGGCTGCGGTGCCAAAACAGTGTTTATCCACAGAAGCCTTTTTAATTTTTAATGTGAGTTCTCTTGCTGGCATCTCTCTCTCTCCAAACCTGGCCAGTCACTGGAAAAGGAAGATTTATTCCCTTACGGATGAGGGTGCAAGGGGAGGGCTGAGGTTTCTCTTGTCTGACTTTAAAGAGATACCCCCTGTCTTTTATCTGCTTCCAGCTCATCCTCCTGGCTGGAAGTCTCACTGCCAGGGCTGAGGAGGGAGGGAGAAGCCAACAATGGCTTCCTTGGTGTGAGAGCATCAGTAGTAACACAAGGCCCCCTCAGATGTACACGTGGCTCTCTGTTGACTGCTGTGGGAGTTGCTGCATATTTTGGCAGACAATTAGGCCGATACAAGTGTACACTGCCTATTCACTCTTTATCTGCAGCCCCGGGGAGCAGGAGGAATGATTAGGGAGACAGACTTCATGTCTTCTGGCTTTGGTCAGCTGTGATGTGAAAATAAGCTCATTGAAGGTAATTAGCCTCAAACCTTGGGCAAACCCTCGTTTGATTGCAGACAGCTACCGCACTGGAAGAACAGCAATGCAGGGAGGGGGCACAAGGAAAACAGGAGGGGAGGAGAAGGGGAACAAAGAGGAGGGGGCAGGGACACAGCACAGGGCACTCTGAGGTGGCTCATCCCACTCATGCTGAGGGCAAGTGTGGGCAGCACTCCGAAGCACTCAGCCCCTCACCGGGGATTGCCCAGCATGGGGAAAGTCTCCTTGCTGTGCAATGACCTGAAAGGCTCAAGTGATGGCTTGGGTCGGTGCATACTGAGACAGGAGAGACCAGCACCGTTCTCTGAGACAAATCCTCAGTAATCCTCCAAAAGCAGAAACAAAAACTACACAAGAGATGCAGCCTGAACGTGTGAACAGGATTGGGAGGCATTGTTTGACCTATGGCTCCTGCCCAGGGAGAGCTGCTTAATCCCTCAGCACTTCCACAAGGTTACGCCAGCAGAAAGCCCATCTCTACACAGGCGGCAGGATGAGCTGCTCACCTCTTTGCAGTAGCTTTGCTAGACAGACCATACACCCTTGCTGCTGCCCTGAAGAGCAGCGTGCAGCCCCACATTAGCTGTCTCATTCAAAATATGCTTGTTCTGCTCTCGTGCCTGGTCCTCTGCCAGGTTTGTTTAGTGACACCGAAACCACTGCAGAGAGGGTGTTTTGTGCCTTTTCACTTAAATGTGCCCTCTTTTGGGTGCCCCACCCTGAGCCATAGCCTGCAGAATGGGAGAATGTGTGTGAGTGATGGGGAAGACCATGAGATAGGGGCCTACAAGGATGCCAGAGAGGGACTCTTCATCAGGGGCTGTTGTGATAGGACAAGGGATGATGGGTTTAAACTGAAACAGGGGAAGTTCACGCTAGATATAAGGAAGAAGTTCTCTACTGTGAGGGTGGTGAGGTACTGGAACAGGCTGCTCAAAGAAGTGGTAAATGCTCCATCCCTGGCAGTGTTCAAGGTCAGGCTGGACAGAGCCTTGGGTGACATGGTCTAGTGTGAGGTGTCCCTGCCCATGGCAGGGGGGTTGGAACTAGATGATCCAACCCAAGCCATTCTATGATTCTAAGACCCTCTAAGGTTGGGTTAAGCTGAACAGTTGCCTTTTAGCTCTGTGCTCCCCATGCCTGCCTGCAAGCAATGCCCTGCAAGAGCTCCTCACTACCTGCAGTACCCCAAGGGACACATCAGCAGCACTTGTGATAGCAAATTACACTTGCCCAGGACTCTTCTCTAGCACCGAAGCCAACTAGTTTAAAATAGCCTGCACCCATGCTCCTAAGCCTTTTTGGCTCTCCAAAACACTGTAACCTCTTCTCAGTTGCCGACTGGGAGAGGTGGTTGACCCATGCTTATTCCTGAGCTGTGCTGGGGACCTTTATGACAATATAACAGTGCAGAAAAGTTCCAGCACTTGGGAAAAAAAAAAACCTAGTTCTATTTATCAGTCAAGAAACAGAATAAACATCTTCAGTGTATTCAGGTGAACGCAAGACTTCTGTGATTGAAGGAGCTGATCCAAAGCACTAGCAGTGTAGAATTCTGTAGAGTTTCTGCTCTGGGGAAAGCAACCCCTGCTTGAGCCAAAGCCCTTACTAATCTGAGTATGAGTGTAGTCAGCATGTGCATATCCACCACATCTGCTGCAGCAGTGTCTGTGGGGTTATCGGTGCACTCCTGCCCATCTCCTGAGCATCACACAGCATCACGCCACTGCTCGTACCTCCCTGCCCCAACCCGGCTTCCTACATGGGAGGAAAGAGGAAGGGGACCAAATGCGTTTCCATCACAGCCACACTGCAGGCAGTGCCTCAGTCACCCACCAGCATCATCAGTGAGGGGAGATGTGAATGGGCTCGCCGGTCACAGGTCAGCCCACCCCTTTGCTCTGCTTGTGAACTGCCCTCACACTCACTGCACATGGGACCTTTGAACAGGCTGAAGAGAAACCCAAAGCAAAGCTGCCCCACAAACTTTATGCATTGCTCCTTACACTATTCCCAACACCAGGAAAATTTGGACCTGGGATGTGCTCCTAAGTCAGAGCTTTGTTAAAATTAAATATGTTGAGTATCCATATGCCTCACCATAACTTACCAAATCAGGTAACACATTGTGGCTGCTTAAACCAACACTGTTACTGTAAGCAGTGTTGTACAGTTTGTGGTAGAGTATGCACTGATGTATACTGTGGTAAGAGAAACCCACTGAGAGTCTGTGCTAAAGCAGGTGATCCCACTCAGTTCTGGTGAGGTTTCCACTTAAAGGAGAGGCTTCCTTTCCTGAGGTTTCAATAAAACTTGGGTTCCTTTTCCTAAAAGAAACTGGTGTATGTCATCATCTGTCCAATTTAGTCTGAGATATTTTTCGCCTCAGGTCTGCCTGCATTGCTATGAGTCATTTCCCCAGAATGATGTGAGGATATTTAGAATGTGTGCTTGGCATATTTAAAAATCTGAGCTAATTGCCAGTTTTGGGTTCCTTTAGCATAGTCTACTCAAAAGATTTTGAAGATTAACTGTTTTATTAGATAGCAAGCATTAAATCTTCTGCCATACAAACTGAGCAGTCTCATTGCTAATTCCCAGATAGGATCCTTATCTCACTCCTCCATACATCTTCAGCCTTAAGCTACACTTGCTTTTTCTGTATCTTGGGAGAGATCCAATGGGAGGAGTAACAAGTTCTTTATCCGAGTGTGGGGGAGATACTGCCATGGCACCTGCCCTAGAGCCCCCTGAAGGCAGTAAAAAGCTGCACTTTGATTTTGGGATCAGGCCTAAGCGTGGCACAGCAAAGCACTGCTTAAACAAGTAATTAACTTCAACCATGTGCCTTATTTTGGTGACTTCAACAAGAATCAAAAATGAGATTTTCCAGAAACTGGTTTGTTGCCGATTCAGAGCCTGGCTGCAATTGTTTCATGTGCAGAACCCGGACCAGGGGTTGCACTGAGAGCACACTGAGAGATGCTGCTCCATACCCGCTGCCTTTCCAGGGCAGATGCTCTCATTGCAACTCAGTCCATCACACTCCAGAGCTGGGCTTTCAGATGCAGTAAACTGCCATACCCCTGTGGAAAAGCCCTCCACAACTTAATAGGAAATTCCAGCCCTGAAAATGCTTAGTTTGGGGCTTTAAAATCATTTTAACATGAAATTGCATATAAAATGCTATAGATTACATAGGAAATCTACTGAATTTCAGGGTCTATTTAAGATTTGTTTCTGCTGTGCTCCATCCTAGAAGATCCTCATGCTTTCACCAATATTAAATTCTGCAGGACTTTTCCACAGAGGAAATATGTCATTTATTTTCTTTACGCTCCTGACTGAGCAAATATAGACAAAATAAAGTTTACTGTGGCACAAGGGAGACTTGAATTTGAAGTTGCTTTTCAATCGTCTGACATTACAAATGCCTGGAGCTGTGACTGATATCTCACACCCACAGCCAAGTATGTTGCTTGGAAAATCCTGTTACATGAGCAAATGAGAAGGATAAAATATATTACTCAAAATTTTTCACTTTTGCAGGGTTTTGGGCTTTTTTCCTCATTTTTCCCTTTATCTGCCTTGACTTTAAGAGGCTGACTCACAAAAAGCGTGATTTTCCTACCCAAAAGAGAAATGCATCCTCAGAATTATCACATCTGGTCCAAACTGAATCGTGATCCATGCACTTATTTCCTCCAGGACTGCTCCAGACTCAGGGTTGTGATTTAGGTGCATCTTCCTAATGAAGATGAATTACACATGGATTTCCTTGCAGTTTCAGAGACCTAAAAGGCTGCACAGAGACCAACAGAGGCAGATTTTTACATGAGGGAAGACCCATTGGTGCATGTACATCTTTATCTTAGTTCATATATGGAAGAACAGGATGATTGAATATTGTATATGCTTTTGTCTAATTGGGAGACTAATTATACAGGTACAGATTTATAAAAAGAATGGAGAAAGACAGCTGAAAAGAGGTAGAAGAGTGGATTACCAATTCCATCATGCGCAATCTATGCTCCTGCATCCCATAGACCTACACTATCTCTTTCTCAGTGTTAGGCTTCATCCACTCCCACTGTTCAGGCATGTTTACAGGTACCTTTGTATGTTTCTTTACATTGCTAAGTTACACAAGTCCAAACACCTAAGTGCTATCTGAATGTGTCCAGCTTCGAAATCTGAGCCCCGCTATCAAAGCTGGATAATGATAACCAACATAAAAATCAGATTCAAGATATTTTATGTCTTGAGTTAACACGGCAGAGCAGGGACCATCCATGGTTTTGGTGTGGCTGCTGCAAAATGCACATTTTGATTCAGTGCAATGGGAGCCTCAAGTCTGCAGCTAATATTTCTTTACCAGTTATTGCTGTGAGTGGATAAAATATATTTAAATATCTTTGTGCTGAGAGTCCTATCTGTAGAGAGAGAGGCATTTCCACTGCACTCCAAGACCATTACATTTATTTGTACAATTCACTTAGCTCTGGTTCGTGATATCGCCAGAAGCCCTTGATGGAATTATGGTTCCATAATTATAGCTTTATAAATTACAGTCCTTAATAGCTTTAGGGCTGGATTCTCTCTTGCAATAAATCATCAGGGCTTCATTGATTTTATTGAAGTATATGGAGTTATGTCAACTTACACCAGCTGAAAACTGAGGTGAGATTCTCACCCTTTGAAGTCATTGGGAGTTCTGCCATCAACTTAAAGGCAGCCAGAAATTAACCCTTGGTCCTCATTTTTCACAGCCACTTTGCTACTGTGAACTGTGACAATACAATAAATTGTTGAAAATAATGATATCACAAACCAAAATGGTGTTGTTAGTTAAAATCCATCATTATCACTTGCGCTTTAAAAGGTTGGGCACTAAAAGGTTTTGATTCCCCACTGCTCTGCACCTGAGACTCCCTTTGTAAAGCCCAGCACACCTTCTACTCCTATAATACCCCAATGTCTTTTTATGGATGTTCTTAGGTATGCACACATGAATATAAAGTTCCAGAGTATGTTACTGTGGATTCTCAGCTTATTTATTGTTCATACATGAGCCTCAGTGAGAGGAACAGATCAATAACTGGAAGACATCCAGCATTTCAAATGATCAACAAATGGATGGATGAGTTCACTCAGGCTCCTCAGGCAATGTGCACAGTCTTTTGCCAAGAAACCAGACAGTAGAAGAGAAGGTGAAAATACTGAGCGTGGGGGGAAGCATTGTACTGGGTGAAACAAACATTCGTATGTAAGTAGTGAAAGTCACGCACTGCCACAGGTCAGGTTTGACCTAGTATTGATCACTTGGGATGGATGCAACAATCATTCACTTAAAGAATAAGTAAAATACACTGTCAAGTCTTTCCCATTAAAATAGCCTACCTAGTACTGGTATAATATCAGTGCATTTTAGAGACCATAGTACTTCTGTGGACTTAAATTTGGCTATCTATCTGCATTTTCAGTTAAGGAAACAAAGTCACTGAAAATTTCAGTAGAAACCAGCTATTGATTTTTATGGCAACCAAAATGTGCACACCTGCGCCTTGCCCAAAGTCAACTTTGGCAGGCACATCAGGGATCATCAGTTCCTAAGTCCACGCAGTGAACCCTCAATTACAGCTTATTCCACCTGATGTTAATTAAAAATCTAAAAGGATCCTTCAGAGGAGAGTTACTGGGAGGTCTGTTAAGAACAGCAAAGCACAGGCCCAGGTTTACCAACAGGTGAGACAGTTGTGGTGTAGGCAAAGGAAGGCATAAAATGTTTACCCCTTTAAGCCACAGTGACTGAGAAAGGGTAAGCTTGAGAGTGCTCTCCTGAGTATTCCTGCTCCGCAGTGTGGTTTTCCTTTCCTCTGTGCTTATGGTTACAACTGTATTATTTGTCCTTCAGCTAAGAGAAACATTTGAATCCGTTATAACAAATTTACTGGTTGCAGTCAGAAAAAAGCTATCTGTTACTTCTTGATCGCTCCACCAGATAGATAAGGGGCAGGCTATATGAGCTTCTCATAACAATGGAATCAAAGGCCATGGGACAGGCAGGCAATAAGGGAGCTCCAGCTCTATGGCAGGCTGTGCTCTCCTCAGGAAGCCTGGGGAAGCTGAAGCAGCATTTTGGCTCTGACCCATCAAAAGTAGCATTTGGGAAGAAAGCATTTCTTCAACTTGTGTCAGGACCATGATGAACAGAAAGGAAAGACAGAAAGTCAGGGAAAGGGTAAAGCGCTGCATCCAAACCATATCCATGGAGAGGATAACTGAGAACTTGAAAGCACTTGGCCAGACACTTTCAAATTAACATCTTGATTTAGAGGACGATGTGCTGATGCCAGCAGCTACCCTGTAAGGTATGGATCCGCTGCAGCACAAAATGCAATGGCAGGGAGGAACCCACTCCAGCATTCCTGAACCCACATGTTTTCACATGAACCAAGCCCTAAAAATAGCATGAAAGCTATGTCAAAAGTAAATTGGTAAAGTCAATCCAAGGGCTTTCTTCTTTGCTGTTGTCTGGAGGTATGTATGTAAGTAAGTTTTTACATAGTGAACACAGTTACTCCAAGCTACCTGCAAGGCAGTAATGAATACAGCCCCAGGGACTGCATTTTTCTGGGTCCAGTGCATTAACAGAGTGTTAAGCAGGAGAACATTAATTATACATTGTCGCTGCTGCTCACCCAAAAGGAATTCAGCCTGGCAAAACACCATCATAAAAAGGAAGGCATTTGGAACAAATCGACATGTGTGTGACATATATAAATGCCATTTGCATCCTGCCATGAAAGCTCTTCAAGAACACCCTCAGATCATGGTCCAGTGACTCTGATCTCCACTTAATGAGCACTGGCAGGAAGATAAGAACAAAACCCAAGATACCCTCTGGTAACATTTCTAGGTATAAAAACTCCTTTTCTGGTGAAGCTATAGGCTTGAGGGGGTTTTTTTCTCATAATAATTCAGGTTTAAAATAGACTTCAACATTTCGGTGACTGTGGACCAAGACATCTGGGTCTCTGGGATTAGCAATGTGCTGTGAGGACACAGTTCCCTGAGTGTCTGCCCAATTTCATGCCCAGAGCTTCCAGGCTTGCTTGAATCCTCAGTGTCCCCATAAGCCAGTTCTTTACTGGGAGGGTAGTGAGGCACTAGAATAGGCTGCCCAAAGAAGTGGTTAATGCTCCATCCCCAGCAGAGTTCAAGGCCAGGTTGGACAGAGCCTTGGGTCTGTCCATGGTCTAGTGTGAGGTGCCCCTGCCCATGGCAGGGGGGTTGAAACTGGATGATCTTTAGGTCATTTCCAACCCAAACCATTCTATGATTCTATGACAAGCCAGCACAGCGCACCACAGGCACTCAGCTTGCACTCATCAACCCCTCAGGAAAGAAAACCAGGAGATCCAGTCTGCTACATCTAGGTCTGCTGGAGATGCAACAGCACAGGGAGACAGCCAAGACAGTCCCAAGGGGCTGAATCAGCTCCTCTCAGTTACAGATGGTTGTATTTGGTTTCCACTCAGACCAGTTGTTTATAGGGTACTGATCATCCATCTCCAGGGAGCTTTGAACAAAAGAACACCTATCATCACCAGATGCCAAAATGCTGCTCAGAAGGGAAAAGTAACCTGTATTTTCAAATCAATACAAGAGGGGTCAGGAGTTGGGTTCAACAGCTGGTTACATTACTGAAACTCTATGTCGCTGACGCATGCACGCTCACAGGGCACAGCCGGGTGTGAGCACTGAGATTTTGGGTTAAAGCCACCATCGTTTTATAAACTGTTCACAATCATCTGTAATCTTTGCAAAATACAGAGTACAGTTTGCTCTCTGTTCTGCACAGCCCTTTCATTACAGAAACATCTGTTGGAAGTGCTTTAGCTAAGGGCTCGTCAGAGTTTCCATTATAAACCCCCATTTTCAAGGGGTTACTGCAACTGAGCCATAAAAAGTTGCTCCAGGCTTAAACTTGGCATAAAAGGTCTCCAGTGGGAGAATTTATATTTTTTTTTCCTAAACCCAAAATGTTAAAATCCACGCAGTTCAACAAAAGAAATTCACTTTCCCTCAGAGACCGCCTCTCCCAAGTCTATATATGTTATACATATGTGCACCAACACAAGTTGTACACGGGCCTTTAAAAGCAAACTATTGATTAATTTATTTATTAAGCCATTTATTAAAATGAAGTCACTAAATTCAGAGCTTTATTGATTCATTTCAAATATAAGTGGCCAGGTGATTTCAGATAAAAAGCAGCAGCTACATAGAAAATAGATTATCCATCCATACAAAAAGGTGTGGGGGAGCAGTACTTTTAGGACATTTTGTCATCCCCAGCTTTAACTAAGCTTTTCTCTTGCAGACAATGGGTTTACTCCTGTGCTGGCAGCAGGATCCAATGACCAAAATGACCTGAGGGGAAGTGGAGATGATATTTCTTTCAAGAGGCAGTCTGCTCCAGCAAGATGGAGGAGATTAGCAGAAAGATGTTAAGTAGGAGTAAATATGCTTGTTTAGAGAAGATAAGCAGAGGGGATGGATTCACTGTACTGTACTGATCAAGGCAGTTAAGGTGATCCATGAGCAGTGGTAAACACAAAAATCCACCAGGCAGCCTGGGGACAATGAAGAAGAGGCAGAAGCCATAGGAGTGCTCAATATAGTAAGGTCTGGTTCGCAGTAAACGAAGATGAAACAAAGCTAAGATCAAGGAGAACTGTGGACTGGAAGGATCATTTTGCAGGCTTGAGGATATGAACAGTGCTGATGTTAAGCAAGGCAGCCCTTGGCTATAGGACGAGCAAAACTCTTGTTACACCATTAATTGTGCTGCCATCGGCAGCTGCAGCAACAGACCTCAGTGCTGATCCTGCAGGAATTTAAGCCCGTGAGTAATCCCATTTACATTAATGGAATTATGCCTCAGAAGTGTAGAGTTAAGCATATGTGTATGCGTTTGCTGGAGCAGGCCCCTGGCAGCAAGCTCACTTGCAGAGCGCCCTGCCTTCGGCAATGCTCTTTGTGCTGCTGTTCCAGTGGCACCATGCAACAGGCAGGACAGCTCCAGAGTGAGCTGTAAGGTCTCTAAGGAAACACCAAAAACTGGGGGAAGTCACACAGTGATTCAGTGAGTGGCATCCTTTCCTTTGAGTCAGCCCTGAACAAAAAGTTCCAGCACGGCTTTAAGATGGGAAACTACTGCTGGATGTGCAGTCCCTTGGAGGAGAGGGAAAACAAACATCCCACCCGTGACCACCACAGAAGGCCTCAGCAGCTCTTTGGGAAGGCTTGGGTTTTCTCCCTGGTGTTTCTGGCCAAAATCCAATTGCTGTAATTTCAGCTTTCTGGTTCACCCTCCCAGCACGGGCTCCTGCTCTCTCACAGCCTTGTTTGCATTTTTGAACACCAATAAGTAGCTGGTGCAGCTCTAAAGGGTGAGGGAAGATGTCTCTGTACACATAGCAGATGACCCTGGCTCTCTACAAGAATGAGCATGATGTGAAGAAACAACATTGCCTCCCTTACTTGCATTGAAGAGTGTTTTGGTTTGTATTAAAAGCAGGATGCTCCGCGTGCTTGACTCCAGCAGAGTGGCTCTAGTTGGAACAACTAGAGATTTCACTACATGCAAATGGTTCCCTTTAATCCCCTCAAAAGCTTCAGCTCTAACACTGAGCTCAGAGAAAAGCTGAAAACATGGTACAGCATCTTACATGAGTAATTGCATATGTAGTGTTCTGCCCATGGATGTAAAAGAGGAAAATTCCTCCACTGCATCTTATTATCAGCATGAAGCATGCTTGAGACATTTCTGATTGTTGGGTGTTGGCCAGCCTTCTCCAGTGCTCTGGAGTCAACACTGCCATCACCTGATGTCTTGTGGCAAACCCATCTTTGAGCATCAGGAGCTCCTAGAGAGAAAATCAATCACTAAAGTCACAGGTTATCTGAAGTCTACCCTTGGTTTCCTTCTTTCTGGTTTCCGTAACCTTCTTCTAAGGCAGTTGACACCACACTTCTTAGGCCAAGAATGCCCTGGTGATCACCTCCTCATACTTTTTTAAATTATTATTATTATTGCACAGATGAGTGTTTTGGCTGGTTCAATGACTTTTCTTGAAAACATGAACAAATATTAAATATCTGACAACAAAGGCTGACAATAAGTAGCTGGAGAGCTGGGATACACACCAGCTAATGGGAATTTCCTGATGCTACTACATGTATTTCTACCTAAAATCCACTGTGACATTATTTTCTTATCCTGGGTTGTCCAACATGGCATACGAGGAGCAGATACCTGACAGGTCCTAAAGAAGCCTTTTAGAATAGACCACACATCAAAGATTTGCCTTTCCTCTAGGAAGAGAACAATGGTCACAAAAGTTAGATACATTTTTGTGTATTAGAATATTTTTCCTGGGCAGTTGTAGCTAATGTCAACTTTATGCATCGTTCCATTTTGAAATTTCCAATGTGCCCATCTCCACAAGTCCAAGGAAAAAGTTGTTTTCTTTGCACATTCTTTACACGAAAGTGTTGAAAATCACATTTTTTAAACAAATGGGGATTGATGTGAATCTGTTACTTTAACAAGAAACAATCAAGTATTTCCATCAGCAATCAGACTATGTTAATAGTCCACAATCTATCACGCCCAGAAATGACAGAAGCAACTTCTTAAGTATACAGAAGTGCCAGGGGTTTTGCTAATGTTTCTGTTTTAGAGAAAAGGTAACTCACATTTCCATCTGGATCTAGCTTAGCTGTTGTGAAAGAGCAGCATCAGCATCCACAAGAGCAGAAACAGCAGAGAGTCAGAGTTCAGGCCCCAGTGCCATCCTGTTGTTTCTGCAAGAACAAGTCAAATGACCCTGGGAAAATACAGCAGACTGCATCAAGGAGAGGTGTTATACTTGGCTGTAAACCTCTCTCTTAAGTAATCACTGGGGATGTTGACTTGCCTTTCTTTAATTTTGCTTATTAAATATGATCTGTGATCCTGTTAGCACTTTGAGTGTCACACTGAAGCTTCACACTAGAAAAGGACTGGCTTGGAGATTCCTTTAGCTGTGGTCCACAGCACACTGGTGAGCTCACTGTGCCTGCAGTACACTGGCCTTCTTCCTGGACTTGAGTTGAGAGGAACAAAGCCAAGGGAAGGAGAAGAGATGAGATAAACAGCAAAAGCAGAAACCATGGTCAACTTTTACAGGAAGGTCAATACCCATATTCCTCTAAAGACCTCTTAAAAAGAGGCACAAATGCTTTTTCAGTATGGTTTTCCATGTAATGTAAATTGCCACAAGGACATTACACAATGACTCTGAGGATAAGTGCCCACAAGGCAATTTCTTTATTGAGATGTAGAGCTCATCGCAGAAAAGCTGGAAAACACCTGTAGGCGTGGGAATAAGTTTCTGCTCTTACTGGGATAAACCATACCCTGATCACTGTGCAGGCTTTTCAAGACCCCACAGCATACAACAGCTATTTCTGCCTGTCTTCTGAAGGAGCCTTTCACAGTGTAGAGAATTTAACTGGCTTTTAGCAGAAGAAAACAACATTAAACCACACAATGAAGGTGGGCCATGAAGAGAAGCTAAGTGACATTAGCTAAATGCAGTAATCAAGCGTGTCAAGTGCAATATTGTACTAATCCTGAGATGCAGTGTTAGCACTGGCCTTTGGCACGCTGCATTATGTTGTATTCCCAATGAATATAATAAAAGGCACAGCACTGAATGATTCAGAAGTCTGACCTGAAGATCACAGAAGCTGAAGGGAAGTTTCCTGTTGTGTTAGCAGCCTTTGACAATCTTTTGCAGGAAGCCCCATCAATCACTCAAATAGGTTCAACCACGTCAAAACCCTGAGAAAATTAGTTCTCTAAGCTGTACCAATTTGCATCACCTTTTCTACCTTAGCTGCCTGTCTCAGGCTGATCTATTTTAAATACTTCCTCCTGGTAGCTTAAAAGCTTGAGTCATTTGAGATGATGGAGTTACAGGGAATGCTCCTTTCATGCCTCGATGTTACAGGACTGTGGAGGCCTTGCTCATGAAACTTCATTCTTTTCCTCCATTAGAAGAACTTGAAATTTGGCAGTGAAATGGCTTTTCAGACAGATGTACCTTTCACATATTTGAAAGCCAGCATATAATCAGACAAGTCAAGGTTTCAATGAGCAATGCACCCTTAATACACAGGATATGCCAGCCCAGAGCTGATCAGGACTGATCTAGATGACAACTGAGCCAGTTCACAGACATCTGAGAGCTACAAAACTCACCCCTGGCGAGAAGAGAGGAAGGGAAAATCAGGGATGCTTCAAGGAGAGAGAAACACATATCCACATATCCAACAGGGATGAGAAGAAATTTAGCGGCCAAAAATGGGGAAGAGGCAGGTTTGCAACAGCTCTGCCCACACAGCTTTCAGTGACCAATCAATGCTCCCTTAGAGCACAGATATGGCATACAGTATCCTACAGTATCCATTGAATTTTCACTTTTTTTGTGCAGATTTTCACAGCCTTTCCTTCCTTCTGTGGCTTTTACTACCCGAGAAGGGAGAAGAGAGGAACAAAAAGCTGCAAACTGAAAGGAGTGTGGGTGTGAGGGGGTTTATGTGTGCTTTGGTTCCGAAGCGTTGGCCTCAAAAGAGATATTTGCGTTAACAGACTACAAAAGAGGGATGATTTGCTGTGCTGGAAAAGTTAGAAACTCCTGCAACGTCAACACAGTTCATTGAAAGTTAGAAGGGGGCGTGTTATTTTTAGGTGCTAAGTAATTCACAACATTTTGTGTTTAAAATAAAATATTCATCTATATCATTATGAGTCATCTTTGTTCAGAGTTTACTAAAATATTCTCCTTATGTAATACTACCATCCAGCATATTCAGGATCTCTATTTTTATCATGAAGTTAGTGTACACAAGAAAGACTCCCAATATATTTATGTTCTTAAGGCTAATAGCAAAGCAAAACAATATTTCAGGTAGAGTAACTATTAACAAGTTGTAAAATGTTGGTTTCTCTTCTTGTATTTTCAAATACTCTAAGTCTTTTCTATTATTATTTTTCTTCAGCAGTTTGTGAGCTGCACGCCTGCAGCCAGGAACATATGTTTGCAATTATCTGAGCTTTCCATACCAGCTTTGCATTCAACAGCAACATCTTTTTTTTAAGGTACAGCTCCTCCTCCCACAGAAGTTAATATTCCTCTCTTTTTTTAAAAGCAACAAAGAGCAGCGGCTTTTGATTTGAGGCCCATTTTAGAAATCATTTAATTTGGAGCTTCCCCAGACAGGAATGTTACTTCCTTCTACACTTCTTGTACATTTTATGAGACAAAACCAAGCTTTCCTATTGAATATGTATAAAGCTTTGAAACAAGAGAAGGAAAACTGATGTCACCCACTCTGCCTTTATGAAATTTTCTTTAGTTTCTTCTACAGGGAAGAATCCAAGAATCTAATTTGACCACTAGAGCCGTAACAGTAGAAAGGTTAGATAGCATCCAATCCTTAAAGCTCATGCTTAGTCCTTATGAATCCCATCCTGTGTAACCTGTGACCTGTAACATACCTGTGTCATGTGTTGTAAGGTCATAAATTGTGGTTATCCCCATTTGTACTTGGAAAACTGAGGCAGGCATATGTTTGTGCCTCTGTGTTGACTTACTTATGGCTCAAGCTTGCATTTGACTACTCTGGGTGTACTTCTGGGCCCCACAATTTCGAAAGCATATTAAGGTACATGAATGCATCTGGAGGGGGACAAAACATCTGGTGGTGGGGCTGGAAAGCATGCAATGTGAGAAGCGGCTAAGGACTTTGTGCTTGTCTGGAGGAGAGGAGGCTGAGGGTCAATCTCATTGCTCTCTACAACTGCCTCAGGAGGGTAAGTGGAGAGGAACGTGATGAGCTCTTCTCCCTGGTATCAATTTCATAGAATCATAGAATCATTGAATCACAGAGTTATTTAGATTGGAAAAGACTTTTAGGATCATCAAGTCCAGCTGTAAACCTAACTCTGCCAAGTCCACCATTAATCATGTCCCTAAGTACCACATCTACTCATCTTTTAAATATCTCCAGGGATGGTGGCTCAGCAATTTCCCTGAGCAGCCTGTTCCAATGCTTGACAATACTTTCAGTGAAGAAATTTTTCCTAATATACAGCCTAAGCTTACCCTGGTGCAACTTGAGGATCTTTCCTTTCATGCTATTTCTTGTTACCTGGAAAAAGGAGACCAATCCCCACCTTGCTGGGTGAGTCGACCAAGGCCAGCATAGGAGCTTGATCTCAGCACTATTCATGAATCTGCTTAATGAATCTTCATTAACAACTGAATCCACTTCCTGGGACTGAAGAGGGATCAGAAGAGGTAAGCCACACCAAACTTCATGGGCACCACACTGGGGCAGAGCATGCTCTAGGCCCCAGGCAGCAGAAAGGCTGGCTGGTAGGTGTTAGGGTGTTAGGAATAGGTTATAAACCCCTGGCCTTTAGTCACTGAGTAACCAAAGATTGAATAGCAGATCACCCATATGACCTCCACGTGAGAAAAAGTCACAATTCCTCATTTGTATGAAAAGTGCTACTTAAACACTACTGTGTGTTTTTCTTGAGTGCCAGGAGATATGGGTACCTACTGAAGCACAAAGCTAGTGGGGCAGTGTGTGCTGCAATTAAAAAGTAGGAAATCAAGATATTTAACCCAAGAGTAATTCAGAAAGAGGGCTAATTCTTGCTTGGTGTCATATAACCCTCCTTCATGGATGTAGCCTTAGAACAGATGTGTGGTCAGCATAATACTGCAGTGTTTGAAACCTCTGATGATACCATGGCAGAGCACAAGTGAGACAGATACCCTTACTGAGCCAGGATTAGTGCTTCAGCAGGCAAACACCTGTGAAGGGACTCGAGCAAGTGAGAGTGGGATGAAAGCACCCCCACCTCCTTCAGAAGGCCTGAAGCAGACTCACCAAGGAGAAGCCTGTAACCAGAACATTACCAGCCAGAAAAGTGATATAATGGGGAGAAATACAGAAATGAGATACTCACAGAGCCCATTCCTCCTTCAGGGAAGTGCTGCAGTCCTTCTGTGACAGAGTCTCTTCTCATCAGTACATCTTCTCCCAAGAGCCATCAGACCTCTTGATGATGGTCCCAGTTGCATTTGTACTCCACAACAGGAGCTGCAGCCCTTCTGTGCATGGGATGCAGCACTTTCTGATTAATTTGGTCTATTGGAGGCAACCCTGCCACCTACTCCCCACTATCTTCTCCCTGCAAAAGTTCCATCTTTCCAACCTCCTGCTGGTCCACCTCATTCTCATCTACATACCTCAGAATCACAACAGGCCACACTTGCATTTTACCCTTTTGCTTTGTTTCTCAGTCCTGTTTCCTCATCAGCATTTGAGGGCTTGCATTTCGACTATACGCATACATGGAAAAACCTGAAGGCCTAAAAGATTACAGTAATGGGGAAAAAACTGGAAAGTTTATTTTCCTTTTAATTGCCATTACAGTCCTCACCTGCTTCCAAAAGCTGCAACTGGAAGGAGAAATATTTCCTTGTTTTCCTGTGACCTTTTCTTTTCCACACCCCACTGAAGCCCCCTTCATATAGATTTTGTACGCAGTCAATGAAGTTTGCGGCATTTATAACAGCGCTGACCCTCACGTGTCTGCGACAAGCCTCATGACTTCTGTTGTTTTAAATGTTCAGCTCCATGGGATAAGGGATTGACAAGAATTTTAGCACTATTTTTTATGCATACATCTAGTCTTCATTTGTAAAAAATGCTTAAACTTATTGCTCATATGACTTCCAAATACTCAGATCATGAGAAGCTTACATTTCTCTAAAAAAAAAGCATAATTGCTAAACCAATCTGGCGATCATCTGGGGGTTTGTCATAGTGTTATTAATGTCTGCAATTCATCTGCTGTGTTTGTCATTTAAATTTTCTGCCACAAACCAATACTGAAAAAGGCATCTTTTTCACCAGCTTACAGAAAGGAAGGTGGGGAAGACTTTGGTGGCAAAAGGAGAATAAGACTGGTGTGATGCTCACAGCATGTCCAAGGAGTCCAGCCCTTTTAACAGAACTGGTGGCACGGAAATCTATAGACAATGGTGCAGAGATACCCAGAAATTCAAGCTTCAGCCTTTTCCCCACACAGCAGCATTTCATTGCTACTGGTGTCGGTAGTGTATAATTCAACTTAGAGTTGCCCCTCAACATTATCTGGAGTTTCCACATATCTCTGGCAAATGACAAAGCCAGCAGCTACACTCACACCGTGGGGACATCATTAGCTAATGGTTGTTTTCCTTAGTGCCCTTTATTGATTATATTTCTCTACAGCATATTTTGAGCAGAGCTGGTTAAAAAACTTGTTTGGTCATGTCTTTGGTTTCATCTTTTCACATGCCACCTTGGAAAAACAAGATTAAGGAGAAAAAGAGGACTAGGGAAAACCTCCCCTTTTTTGCCCTTGCAACAAGAAAGAATGAAAAGGAGAGGTTTGGTCTTTTCCTATTAAAAAATATAAACACTATAAACCCATAA
The DNA here is from genome assembly GCA_025448015.1 of Bolborhynchus lineola. Classification (NCBI taxonomy): domain Eukaryota; kingdom Metazoa; phylum Chordata; class Aves; order Psittaciformes; family Psittacidae; genus Bolborhynchus; species Bolborhynchus lineola. Next base: position 33,080 of record JAOEHX010009018.1, read on the forward strand.
AAACAGTTGAAAATAAAACGTACACAGCCTCTTGCATATTGGTACAGACTGTAGCTACCACCAAGGGTCAAGTGCTTTTTGTCAAGGCAGTTTCTAATGCCTGGACCTTTCTGTATCATCAAGAGGTGCTATTTGCTTAATAAAAGTACAAACATGTAGTTAAACCTGTTAGAACACGGCTTCTGCTGTATTTCACTGAATGAACAGTGAGGAAAGTGGCAATGTTTCTTGTGCAATGTCAGAACAAATGGTTTGCTGCTGATTGAACGGGGCTCAGTGCCTTTCTGAAGGCCACGCTGCCAGCAGGCGTGCTGGTCTCAAAAGTAAACCTCCTTAACTGCACCAGTCAAAAAAGTGACAGGGATCTCCAAGCAGACATTAACACTAAAAACCAATGCGCAAATAGAGATGCTTTGTAATGCAGCAAGAAGTCTCTAAACCAGCTAATTACTGCATTTTTGTGAGAAAAATAGTGTTTATAGCTTATGGTAAGTAATGTCAGTGTTTATGAAATCCTTTTGGTTGTTTTTTTCTCCTCATTTTCTCTAATGTTTGCTAAGTTTTAGCATATGTTGTAAATCCAGATAGAGCCACAGCGTGAATGGTAACTTTGTTCAAGTGTTTCGCAGTATTTCTCTGGCATCCAGTTTCTGGTAGCTACTGAGAGGTCTGGGATTGCTGAGCATACAGGGCTGGCCATACTCTAAAGGGAAAGTAAATTAGTTTCATGTGAATATATTAAGTCATATTTTTCAAGGATGTAAAGCCTCAGGGTGACTGAAGGGTGAAGAATGATAAAATTGGGACCTGCAATTTCTTTTACCAAATGTTTAATTATTCTGCTAAAGCCTTCTCCAAAAGCAATACGCAGGAGATGAAAATTAAAGAACTGATCTTAGTTTCAAATCTATACTGGAAAAAAAAATCATCGTAACAATAAAGCTTGTCACTGAACCACAGAAAATAACAGAGGTTGGGGCTCTGTTAATAACTCCTTCTCGAGCATTTTTTTCACAATCTCAATTATCATTTCATGTGCTTTATCTCTTACATACATAACTAAACCCTTTTAATCTTTAATGAATAATTTGTCTTAATTCAGTAGCTATAGAGTTCTCTGAGGAAAAAGTGAGAATTTCATTATCAGCTCTAGGACTACAGAAAAGTACATCCTGGGGAGGTGGAGCAAGCAAGCAGAAAGCTCAGCTGCTGTGGATACATCAAGGGTGAATGTAGTGCAGGGGATTTTTCCAATTTAAAAGCAAGCATCTTCACATCTGTATTGAGTGAGGCTTTTTTCCTCAGGTGATGGTGGATTTTTTGCAGCTGCTGTGCCCTTTCAGGAATCTTTATCCAGTGTTCAGCTTTGATAGCTCTGTTGGCCTGAGTTTGAAGTTGTCTCTCTACTCCGTTTTTGCTGAAATGTTTCTGTATGGGTTTTTTTTTTTTTTTGCTTAGATTTGTTATTCTACCTACTACGCTGTCCCTGTTCTCATCTTTTACCAAGAATGACAATGACACCTTTTTGTAGAGCTTTTCAGCAGAAATATCTCATCAAATTAAAATTTTCACAGGAAGCCCAACCTTTTTTTAACTTATTTTTAACTAGAAAACCAGAAAAGTACAGTACTTGCGGCTCTGTATGGAAATTTTGGAGTTGTTTCATAAACTGATAGCTTTCCACTGAATATACTGATTATTTTTTTCCCTCTCTTTTGAATTTTTCTCAGAATAAGCCCTATTTGCAGCAGGCACTTGCTGGTCTGCTTACAGCCCATTGAAGGTAGTTGGAGGACGCTGGCCTTTTTAGTTATTGCTTTATCCCCTCTCACCTTGACCTTACTGTGCCCTGGCAGGGAATGTTTGCCTACCTCTGACTGATTTATAGCAGATGTTAGTGGTAAAAAATTATATCCCGCTTCCCCCAGCTCCTTTTTTTCTACAGCTCCTTGAATGTTTTCAAATGAAAAGTCTCTCAATCTCAAAGGGCGTTTCTTTTTCAAAATGCATATTTTGAGGGTTTATGAGTATTTTCTCCTTTTTTCCCAGTTATACTGAAAAGCAAAGGCTGTACTTTATTCTTTTCCTCTATTTTTGCTTTCCTTTTGCTACTGGAAAGAGTGGCACTAAGGTGAAAATACAAGAAAAAGGAAGGTGAAAAGAATTGTGACAACAGAAGAACTTCTATGTAAAAATGCAAATAACTGAAATAGCTCATTGGCAAAGCACATGGAACAAGAAGAGGGAAAAAAGTCCAACCCTGACGTGTTTTAATTTTTCCTTGTTTTTCCACCAGTTCCCTCCTGACATCATCAAGCAACCATTTGGTACTTGTTTCATGTAGCACATGCTAGGCAAGGCAAACGACTTCATGCCTCTAAAGCCAAACCTTTGTTCTACCGACTATTTGCACAGATCCTGTCATCAGCGCCCTGGCCATGCTCATAGGACCCAGCCTCCACCACCAGCCTCATGTATCCTTAAAACACAGCAGCAGAATTACTGGGAATGTGAGGATCCAACCTGAAAGAGTGTTCAAGACCATGCTGGATGTGGCTGTGAGCTACCTGGTCTAATGGGATGCGTTCCTACCCATGGCAGGCATTGGAACTGGATGATATTCAAGTCCTTTCCAACCCAAACTGTTCTATGATTCCGTGGTTCCTGACTCAGAACTGGGCTGGAGACCAGAGGAGAATTCCTGGGATGCCCTGAAATCCCTGTCTCCATCCCCAGCTCTGCTGCCAGGCTCCCCATGGTGTTGCTTGGCCAACACAACCTGTCTCATTAGACCAGGCGTGATTTTCAAGCCTGGCCACTTCTAGGGAATGTGCTAAGCAATGTTGGTTTGCCAGAGCTTCTGTCTTTGAAATAATATGCCGAAACACACCTTAAGTAGCAGAAAGTGCTGAAGGAAGCCTTTTCCTATAGTGCTCCTATTTTGTTCCTAGTGGTACCTTAATGTGATGATATAGGTTAATATTGCTTGTGGCACTTACATAAAAGCTATTTCAGATGAGCTAATTTGCCAATGCCTTAAGCAAAGGCACCAGCTGGTGGATATTACCTCTGTGTCTAATTACTTCCAACAGCAAATGGTCAAGTGAAATTCAAGGTACTAATTTTCATCATTTTTTTATTACTATGAAGTCCTAGGAGAATCAGAAAATCTAAAGACATAACATTTTACTTCCAACATGCTTTAGGCAGGACTGTCCCCAAAAGTCAATTTGAAGAGAACAACATTGTTTTTGGAAGCAGGCCCTTGCGTTAGGAGTCGATAACCTCTGAAAAGCAGTGAAGCCTGCAACTGCCCTCCTACAGAATATACTGTGAAGTCCCCATCCTGCAGACATGCAAGGGCTTAATTGTGTGTGCTTGTAGTCCTATGGATTTAAATTGGACAACTCCTAGGTAAACTTCACTGTATTAATTACATCTGTGGGAGCAAGAGGTCAGCTCTACAAAATACTTTTGTTTCTTCTTGCTATTGTAGCTAGCTTACAGTTTTTCCATTAATGGTGTAACCAAAGTGGATCATATAGAAGAAATCGATTACAAAACTTTATTTGGTGGTTTTAATGATGCGGGGTTAAGACACAGAAAGCAATATTTATATTCCAGAAGTAAGTAACCAAACAAACTTCACCTTAATCTTAGTAGGGACCACAGAATTTGATCATCAATTCCTTGGCAAAAAAAGTATAGAGGGAGTTTCCAAACTCCTCTGTTCCTTTAAGAAGTCTCTCCCTCTAATTTCTAAGGTGCCTCTCAACCCCTGCTGTACCAGCCCTGGAGTAAATCATCACTGGAACCATGCAAGTATCTCACAGACAGCCATATAAATCTTGTGTTACAGCAAAAAAAGAAGGGGAAAACCAGGTTAAACTTATTCAGGACTACCATATACCCAGGGTTGGTGACACACAGGAGTTCAGGCAGGTTGCAGGGCTCTGGGTGCAGTGTCATCTTCTCAGAGGAGGAAAATCATACCCTTTTTAGCTAAAGCATCACTTCTTATGTAGAAATAAAGAGAGGGAAATATCCCTGCAAGAGGAGCAAGGGAAGGAGAGGGTGGGGTGGAACACAGGCTGCTGCTCACTGGAGCCCCCGGGGCAGCTTGTGTTTCCAGGCGTTGCAGATCTGATTTCAGCCTCAGCCATGGGCAGGCTAAGGGTTAACAGGAGGCGCAGCACGTTAACTGTATCTGTGGAGATTATGGCATGTTTATCCAGTGTTCAGATTTCCTGTCTGAGTGTTTGGATTTCCTGAAATCCCCGCTATCAGCCCAAGTGCTGTCCACTGAGCAAACCTTTTCCCTCTCTCCCCTTTTTTCTCCCCCTTCTTTTTTTTTAACTTTGCTCACATGGTAGGTTTTCCTTCCTGCTCTCTTTCCAGTTGTAGTGCCTGTGTCTCCTCACCGGTCAGGACGTTTATGTATGCAGATCAACAATCTTAGACTCCAGAACTCTGGGAATCGTCGTCCATTGGATTTCCTTTTTTATTATTCTTATTTTATTTCACTTTGTTTTGTCTTTTTGTGGCAAGAAAACCTGAAGAAGCATGCTCTTTTCTCAGCTGCCCATGGGAGATTATGTTTTAGTCTGAGATGGAATAATGGCCTTAGGTTTGAGGACCAAGACTGGAATGGGAATTCAGACTGCACGCGTCCTGGTGAGTTCCAGCATGACGGGGCTGAGTGTGGTTGTTAATTAGCAGCTCTGAAACAGGAACAAAGGCTGAGCACGTCCATTCAATGTGGCTGCTGAGCAGACTGCAAGAAGCAGATGGGTGAAGCTGAAGTTAGAACTTTTTCCAAAGAAAACAACTAAAGTCCATTTTTAATTCCTAAAAACACACGGCTCTACAGCCCAGATAACTTCTAGGTAAACACTAGTGTAGCAAAATGTATAAGGCCTGCGAGTCCTTACTCATGTAAGTAACTTTTACTCACATAAGCAACCTCGGTGACTTTAAAAAGAGCTCATGTAATAAAAGACTTGCAGAATGGGGCCCACACTGAGCAAACTGCAATGTCTCAATCTCAGCAAAACTTAAGAGAAAAGTAAGTTTTGTAAGTGTCTTTGCATGTTTCCTTGGCCTTTTATGTTTTACTGTTGATCTAGATTTAAGTTTTAAGAAGAATCTACGTGCCAACTATTTCTCTTATTGCCTCTTAAATAAGTTTGCAGTAGGAGTGACAACGTGTTTCATGCAGCAATGTTCCGGGAGGCCAGAAAGGGGCTTTCTGTTGTTGGAGGGAAAATGCTGAGTGCTCTGCTGCTCTGAATGAACTGGAAAGCTGCATCCAGACGTGAGGCTCAGCTAAGGTTTTAGATTCATTTTTGGATGCGAGAGTCCATGATGGCATTGTTAGCCTTAGGTGGGTTTAGTTAAACCACGGTCACAAAAGCAATAAGTTGACCAGTCTCAAAGTCAGTGACTCAGCATTAGAAACAGAAAAAGTCTTCTTTTCAGAACTCCTTAAAGCAAATTTCACTGCTGGCACCCATGGAAGTGTTGATGGAGTAAGATGTGGAAGATAAAGCATCATCACTGTTGCAACTTCTGTCCCATAGCTGGAGGCTGTGGTTGCACTGAACATTCCTAAGCTGCTCCTTGGAGCTGCTCCAGGGATTCAATTCTCTAATTTTAAGGCAAAAATATTGATTCAGAAATTGCTTAGATACTAGGAAACATCTATAGGAAAACCAGCTTTCCACAGTAATTTTACCTCATTTTTTCTTAGACTACTGCATATGTCCTGAATTCTTGTGTTTAACGCTGCACGTCAGTCAAGAGGCTTTAACATTTAAATTCTTGGGGTTTAGCAGGACAGAATACATTCCCATTTTATACCAGTAAAGGAAAGTTCTATTTTCCAAATTGTTTGCAGAGCTTCCAAATCTGAAGTTTTAAACTAATTGCCTGGTGTGCAGGCTTTCCCCACAAACTTTTGAATGTGATCCTTCTGCTCTTCAAGGTTTTCTTTGGTATCATTGGAAGGTTTCTGTGAGACCAGCCAGACCTAACTCATGTCTTCTCTGCCTCCAAGTCTGCAGAGATTCAACTTTAATTATTAACATAAGGAAGCACTGAAGCTGAAGGCATTTTATGCATTGAGATGTCAGTTCTTGCTGTGTATGTAGGTGTATACTTTCATTGTAGGGGGCTGGCAGGGAGGACAAAGAGCCCCTCACCTGAATTAGAGTGGACCACAGTGTCCTGCCTTGTATTTAACATGCAATTTGGTGATCTGTGGTCATGGGTGCAACTAATCTGGTTGTAGCAGAAATGTGCCCCTCTCAAAGCTGGCAGAAGAGATGAAATGTCACCAATGATCAGTGAACTGCAGAAGATACAGAGTACAGATGACGACTCAGTGGAAATATAAAGACTTCTCTATGTCTATCTAAGTCTGGGTTTAGGAATTATGTTGGCTTTCCAATGAGCAGGATGCTTGGGACTGGGTCGGTTGTGGGGTTTCTTCCCCAGTTTTTGCAGGATAACTTTCTGGTTTCAGTCAGGTTGGAAATGCTGTGGGAATAGTTTTTCTGGTGGTATTTTAGTATTTCCTCTTCTGCTCACACCCAGACCAGGAAGTGCAGAAGCACAATCTTCAACTCATTGTGTACATGTTTCCTTTTATAAACCTGAATTCCCTTCCCTCCCCTTTTTGCCTCCCCCCCCTTTATTTTGTCCTTATGACTCTCACATAGGATCAAAGTTATGTTTGATTTAGACTATGGAAATTTTTCATACCTCTTCTTATAGCTAAACCAAGCACTAATTAGTTCCTTAATAAGTGATTATGACATTAATTTTGAATTATCTAAATACAATATTCCCAACTCATTTAATCATGGACAATAATGTTAATGTGCCAATATCCCCCAGCAGATGATTCTGCTGGCATTTACTCCTGAACCTTCACCAGTCTGGGGTCTAACTGACCACTAAGACCTATTCAGTTGCCCATAAAGAAGTTCTGTAAAAAGTCATTTTCTTTGTAACCAACCGCACCATTAAACTCTTTTGGATCAGAGACTTCAAGCTTTCTTCTTTCCCTTCGTCTTTTTCCCTTTCTGCACCAGTGAGGAGGTTCAACTCATGCGCCCTCACTCTATGTGTCCAACTCATTCACCATCACAACTGTCACTCCTCCTGCCTTCCTTGCTGTTGTTGGCAAGTATGGATAAACAATTTTGACAGGTGTAGAGTCCTGCAGGGCTAACCCCATACACACAGTGCTGTTTCTCTGCTCAGATGATAAATGGACCAGAGGAACTGAGCCACTTTCTCTGAAACTGTTTCCCACATCCAAAGCTTTTAGCCCTTCTGTTTCAAGCTGTTTTCCTCAAAAAGCAAAGAATGCAATTTTGTTTCATACCTAAGTAAAGCAGGTCACATTTTGATTGCAGCTTTTCCTTCAAGACTCTTCAAGCCACCTTGTAGTCTTTAATCCACCATTTTATAAATGAAAACAAACTTCAGATGAATCTTAAATTTGGTTCCCCGGAGGCAGTGATGCTTTTCGTGTATCTTCCTCTATCTATCTCGGCTGGAGTTAACAGAATCTGTCTGTCTCTGTGAGTCAGCAGAAAAGTATTCCTCTTTTATAAGAGTTAAGGGACATGGGATAGGGCAATGTCAAAGAACAGAAGCCTTCCTCCAGCTCAGCATTTGCATGGCAGGCATGGAGAGAAGGTCATGTTTTTGCTTCCCATTCACCAGACGAGCTAGATTTACACTAGTGAAGGACGTGGCCTGTGGTGTGCATGGCCATGGCTCTCGAACAAGGCTCCTTTCATCAGCAGTAAACGTGAACAAACGTGCAAATGGCACCAACGAGTGCACACCGCAGTGCAGTGGCTGCTGGCAGCTTGGAAAAGTCAAAAGAAAACTCTATTTTCTTCTCATCAAAAGTAAAAAGAGGAAGCCTTCCCCCCCCTTCCTCCCCCACTGCTACCACCCTGGCTCGAGCAAGTTGATCCATAGGTATTTGTGTGGGGGTTTGTTCTCCGCGGTTAACCACATAACAATTTGAAGCATGTGGCTAACTCAAAAGAAACTGCCTTTAAACGTTTGCAGACTGTAATTGTGTTAGGGAGAGCGGAAGCATTGAACATCCCACAGCAAGGTCCTGTGAAGAGGGAAAAACCCCCTGACTTTTTCTCTAGGAGTTTCTCTTCTTGCCAACGCTCTGCAGCCGGGCCAGATGTTCCTCACCTCCTGTTTTGTGTCTTTATTTGGTGTGTCAGGGCAGGAAACAAAACAGAGAGAAAAGGGGTGGTGATGGAGGACAGGACATTTCAGCACACAGCTTTCATAAATAAAGCTGGAGGAATAATAACAAACAAATTGGAGAAGCTTTACCATGAAGCTGAGTGTGTTGGAGACCACTGCTGTCATGGGTTCAGCAGTAGCAGTCATTTTTTTCTGAACCCATGACAACTGCATAATCCCCAAAGGATGTGGTGATAGACAGGCAGCATGGGGCTGGAGACCAGGCTCCAGAGGGTCAGTAAGGAGGAACCCTCCTCGGCGTGGTAAAATGCCCCATTCAAGCTCTTCCATCCCTCAAACCTGTATCTGTTGGGCAGGGAGGAAAGGCTGGAGGGAGCACATGTGCAGCTGTGCTTGTGGGAGTAAAGATATCAACACCACATGGTGCCACAGCGCTTGTTATCACAGAGCCACAGGGCTATACTAACATCCAGTTTCAACGAATTTTGGGCGTAAGGAAACCACTAAAACTGAACATTGCAACATTTCCCTGTGGAAGGAGATGCCTGTGAGATGTTCTGCAAGTGGTTTGTGACTCCCAAAGGTCATGAGCTTTTAATTTCCATCCATTTTCAGTGTATTCTCAGTCTGTAATTAGGAGAGGCTTTCCTTGGCTACAGACATGCTCGTAAGTGTTCATTACACAAATAAAATAGTGCAATTAATCCTCTTCACCCTGCTGCAAGCCTCTTTTCTAATTCAGCAGGTAAAAATACCGTATCTGTACAACCACCAAAATAGCCCCTATTCTAGGAAAGTCAATGAATTCTGGAGAGTGGCCTGAAGGTTGAAAATTCAGCCTGCTCTGGAAAAAGGGTAAATAAGGCATTGCCACGTCTTCTCTCTCAGCTACGGTGGCTGGAGCTGTGGCCTTGTGGCACAGGGATAGGGTGGGATTACAGTTAGAAACCAAACTGTGCCCCGTGGTCATGCAACCACATGCATTTCTCTATATCTGTTCTCCATTCGGGGATTAAAGAAATCAACTTTTCCACAGTGGCTGAACAACAGCCCTGATATTGCACCTTTTGGCACTAAATTGCAATGTGACCGCAGGCAAGTCACTGCAGGATAAGTGTGGCGGGCTCCCCTTTTCTTCTTGTTCATCTGTGGAGTAACCAGAAGGGAGCATGTACATGGGAAATGTAGGCACATGTTTGATGTGCTCCCCAAAACTGCTGGGGCAAGCAGAGGGAGATGCCTCCTGCCAAGGCTGGTACAGCTGCATGCCCTTTTTATAGCAGTTGGCCAAAAGAGATTTTATTCTGGCCGGAACTGCCAGCCAGAGAGGCAGCAGGATGCTTTGAGGCACTGGGACAAGCCTTATGGTATCTAGACTCAGCATAACTCCAAGCCCTTAGCATAATAATATGGTTCTGTGTAAGAACATAAAAGCATCTGAGCCAGCACTTCAGGATCCTGTCTCCAGTAGTGGTTGACATGTGTAGGATGCAAGAGTTGAACAGGGAGGATATGTAGCAGTATTACTCCAGATTATGGCCCCAAGGTTCCAGGGTCTCACTTGAAGAATTTTCTGAGCCAGAGCTTATACCCAGGACGAACTTGTCCTGCAGATATTTGCAACATGAAGTTTCAGACTGTTTTCCACTTTAACTAATAGACACCTTAAGCATCCATTTAAAAAAAAAGCTCGTTTGGGTACAACAAATTGGTAGACAAAAATAGGTGGACAAATTCATGGAAGGAATTTTGTCCTGAACTTACAGCTGTTAAATCATTACTGATTGAGAGAGTCCAATCCTAGTCTCCTATGTGATTTATAGTAGTGCTGTAAACTGAATGTTGTGGAAATATTGCAGATTTATTTGTGGATAAATAAGATCTCTACCAGCACCATGGAACTCTAACATTTATTTTATATAATTTAGTGTGAAACTATATACCTACTATCCTTCTGCATTCAAATCCAAACATTTTAGTAGTTGCCCAAATTAATTACTGATGTAATCATTTACCTAATGGTATATTTGTCATTGAGTGAGTAAGACAGCATTTTCTGCTGATGTAGGATACTGGCTTCATCCATCAGATCAGAGGCAGATTGTAGTTGCATATCCTTTAATAATTATTTCTGCAGGTGTCCTTTTATTCCCATTCATAATTAGTAGCCAAGTACTTAGCAAAGCTTGTCAGGATCAAAAATTCCTACAATACAGCAGTTATCTATATTCATGAACACAGAGGAGCTCTACATTACATTGGTAGAATAATTTCTGAAGATATTTTATTAAAACTAATGGGTATCATAATTTTACATCAAATGTAGAGCTTTTAAATTATTATCAACCAACAGGGTATAATTCTGATCTTACACTTGTCCTAAATTACTATCACAATCTGACTCCAGATTTAACCAATAGTAACTTAGGTCTTAGCCAAAATCCTAGCTCTCCCAGGTCATTTAAACTTTATCATTTTTATTTTCTATGTTTATAATGTTGTGGATTAGGAGGAGTTATTGTGTTCACGTGTTGTCCAGGATGTGGTTAAAAATCTACTTGTGACCCAAGATGATCTACAGTCAGTATTTGTTCTCACTGCTTAGACAGACAAATGGGATTTGGATCAGTTGAAAGACATTTCCTTACCACTGAAAATATTAGACTTAGAGGGTGCCAATAGCAGCAGGAACAAGGATAAAAAGGTGATTGTAAATCGTGTTTTGCTCCTGTATGCTGGAGCCACACAAGAGCCTACCTGACACCTGCTCTGAACTACAGATATCTCATGACTGTTGAGATTTATGTTGTTCTTCACAGAGTTCCTAGGAAGCTCAGTAATTATGCAGCCCCCTCTGCAGGGTGGGATATATATTATACATATACGCACACGGTATATCAAAAACTCCTACACCTTCAAGTACAGAGAACAGTCTGGCTGTAAGGTTCCTCTTCAGCCTGAAACCTCCTTCCCACAAAGGATCATTTCTAGCACTAATTCTGCCCATTTTAAGATTGTTAAATTTACCTAACAGCCAGAAGGTCTAAGCTGCTCCTTCTCAAGGCTGCAATAGGCCTATGTCCTGTGAGTCATATCAGCATAAGCAAAAGTCCTCTGATTGTTACAACTCGAGCAAGAGAGTTAGACTTAAAAATAAACTCCTACCATATATTTACACCATTAGACAGATCAGGCACAGAGGAAACATGACCCCAACCAGCGAGACCAGTTTTACCCTGACTCTAAGGAAAAGAAGGAGTCTTAGACAGCACTTTTTCATGACGCTAGATGCTGAAGGACATCTTATCATTGCAGGGAATGTTATTCATGTTGCGACTTACATCCTGGGGAAAAAAAAGAATTTAAATCATGGAAATTTATATCATACAAGTGGAGTTTAAGCAACATATATAACAGGGAGATTCAGGTTGAATATAAGGAAGAAATTCTTTATTGTGAGGATGGTGAGGCACTGAAACAGGCTGCCCAAGGAAGTTGTGAATACTCCATCCCTGATAGTGTTCAAGGCCAGGCTGGATGGGGCTTTGAGCAACCTGGTCTAGTGGAAGGTGCCCCAGCCCATAGCAGAGGGGCTGGAACTGGACGATTTTAAGGTCCTTTCCAATCCAAACCATTCTATGATTTTATCATGTCTGCTGTTTCTATGAGTGAGGCTGAGGCGATTGCACTGTGCATGCATGTGTCCCCCCAAGACTTTGAAGGCCCCTCAGCCAAGACAGATGGAGGAACAGAACTCTCAAGTCTCATTTTGTAAAACCAGGCAGAATGCTGGAAGAAGACAACTCTGTAACCTCTGACTCTCTCCTCCCCAAGCAAAAAGCCACAACTGCTGTGGGGAAATAAGATAATTTCCACAGAAGTGCTTCACTCGCCACAACCCACGGAAAAGCTTACACAGGCATTTGCCCTTCAGGCTGCCTATGTGGGGCTTCAGCATTCCCAGTTCCTCTGAGTGTTCATGCAAACCCATATGTACCAGAGTTGCTTTCAAAGCAATAACAGTTAGGTGAAAGACACCTGTTGTTCTTTATTGTAGTACTTAAATTCTCTCTCCTTGGAAGAAATATCTTCTTGCAATATCACAGGCCATTAAACCAACATGTTAATACAAAAAGTGTTTCCTGGGGATAATAATATCCTGACATCAGAATTGCTTTCATAGTATTGCTGGCTGCTGCTACAGTGGCAACATTTTGCTTAGGTAAGCAATACCAGGCAAGGATCTTGTTTGCTGAAGCTTACATAAAAGCTTAAATCGGTGATTTTCAAAATCTAGTTGCCTAAAATTCAGACTCTTAGCTCATAACAAAGTCCTGGATAAATTATTTCAATGTCATTTTGAAAGTGAGATAAGTTATATCAGTTCATTAAATACGGTTTTGGTAGACATCAGTTAAGCACTTCCTCTTGAGTTTCACAGTGCGGGACAATGTAACGGAGTCCTGAGCTGGAGAACATTCGGTTTTGTAATTCAAGGCCCTTTCTAAATAGAAATAATCAGCTGGGCCAGACTGTTGAAGACAAATCAATTTCTATCTCAGAGAAAGACACTGGGTTCCCTCCAGAATGTGAACTTAGACGGGAAAGAAACTCAGATCCCCAGAAAGGACAAGTTAGTGCTTTCAGTCCTTAACATCTCCAGCCATCTGCAATGTATATTAGCGTACCAGGTTTAGCAGGAAAGTGGTGGTCACGAACATCACAACTGAGCAGTCTCATCCAGCTCCTACTCCAGATGCAAACTGCAGGTCTTTGCTCTGGTTCCCACAGATACAACACAATGGAGGAGGAAGGACCGCAGTGACGAGGCAGCAAGTGAGTGAACACTGGCAACACCCTCTGGTTTCGACAGTAGTTATCACAAGAGAGTATGTTTCTGCTTTGTCTTTTCCTGTGCATGACAAAAACAAACAAGATATTTGTTTCTCAATAAGGAAATTGGTTCATTCTGGAATGCACTGGGCAGATCAGATTCTTCTAAGGATGAAAGATACGTATGTCAGTTTTCAACATTTTTAAGCCCTCCCAGGATATTTGTGCAGTATTAATTGTGTCAGCCACTGCACTGTTTTTGCAGCAAACAGTAGACCTGAGGTAAGGAAACCTGGCCTCATTTGTGCTGTAAATGTTGTCTTTCTTAGAAGCGGAAGCTATTTGCAAGATCATAATTTCCCTCACAGACAGTATTTTAATTGGGGAAGAGTTCTCCCAGGAATAATAGTCTTACTTCTGTTCCCCATCTGTGCAGTATTTTCCTGATCAGGAGATCAAGAGGATCTGAGCAACTGCTGCTCTAAGTAATAATGAACAGAGAGCTGTGCAGTAAATCATAATGTGCAATAAAATAGAAAACAAAATTTGGCTTGAGATTAATGACTAGAATGGGACTTACTGAATTAAACTCGATCAGATGTTCCCTGGAAAAAACTCTTGAGTTAGATTCACAGCTCTCTATGGTTTTGGTTTTGTTTTCCACAAAGGAAGATTTAACATGATTGTTTTGCAACTACTAACAATTTCTGGGCCTTGTAGAGTGGTCTCGGGGGCCTGCAAGAGAGGGCAGGCACTGGCTGGAAATCCTGGCCTCACTCAGGCAGAAGAGGGAATTGAGCATGGAGCCTTCCCACAATGCCACTAACTTCCCAGATGTTACAGGAGGCATCACATTTTTACAAGATATGAAGGGCTGACTTCAGTTCCCACCTCCAGAGAGACATTCATGATTACAGGTCTGCTATGGAGACAGATGCCCCTGAGCTCTTGAAGGCTGTGATCAATTGCATCTATCCTGTTCCTTGTTAGATGGCTTAGCTGCCTCCTTCTTGTGTACCTTCTGTGAACCCACTTGTAAGTGTCCAGTCTTCCAGACGTTGGTTAAAAAGACATATGGCAGCTGACCCCAGCTTTTGAATTATCCCAGGTACTAAGGCAGCCAAAGGCTTGGTGTTATTGGCTGTTTATGCCAGGCCCCCTTTATCATTACTGATGACACAGCCAATACAGAATGCTGAAACTATGTTGTAGCTCACCTCATCCTACAGAAGTAGATGTTTAAAATAGAGATACTAAAGTTGATGTCTACAAAGGCCAGGTGATTCACAGCCTAAACTGACTCTTCTACTGGATAAAAGAGAGAGAGCAGGGTGCTGAGCCCAGAGGTGACATCTACCCAAAGATGCTGCATGCCCTAAGTGCATTGCAGCATGGTCTGACTTCTACCTGAACCATACCCTAGGCAGATACAAGACTGTCCCTCTAATTCTGCATTCAAGAAAAGGTGCCAGGAGCAAGAAAATACTACTTCTTTTTTTTTTTTTTTTGACAAAAGAAGCTTTTAAAATAAAACCCAAAACCCAAAACAAGGCGTACTCGGCTTGGTGTTCCAGTGCCAGATTTCCTTGGGATTCTGACCTCAAGCAGAAAAAGGTTTTCACTTCTAGGGCTGAAGAAGCTTAAAACTGTAAACCAGTGACAGCGATTGGCATACCCTGTTGGTGGCTTTTCTAATCAGAGATATCTCTTGTTTTGTTAAGATCCAGACTTGGTTCATTAATATCTCAGAGGAAGGAAACCAAGCAGCACAAGTTACCACTGTTACCACTGATTGTGCTAGAGATACTGAAACTCTTTCCTCCTTTAATTAATTTTATTTGCTGAACTGAAAGTGAAACAGATCAATCATATGACAGATTAAAAGCTCATCTTTGTAGGCAAAATGTGAAGGGAAAGCACACATCTGCCTTCTTGCCTGCTCTCAGGCACCTGGCAGCTCTGCAGCACTGGATTTAGTGACTTTGTCCTGTTAGCTCAATTTCCTCAGGCTTTTGTAAAAAATGGACCTCACAGCAGATGCATAGAGCCAGAAGAGGAGTATGGCTACGTTATTAAAACCCAGAATGCACCACTATTTTAAAATTCATCAAAGTGCTCAGAACAAATTCCCCAGAGATCGGGGCTTAGTCATCCCAGGTTTCTCCAGCTCATTTAGATAACTGCCCCTTCAAATAGTTGTCTTTCTCAATTTTTTTTTGGTCTTATTTTTTTTCAACACTGCCACTTGGCAAGCATTCACTGAGCAGGCAGCTCTGCTCCACAGCTGCAGAAGGGCAAAAGAAACATCAAGATTCCCACCATGCACATCTCTACTTTCTACAGTGTGAGCCAATCACATCTGAGCACATCTGAAATAGCCATCTCACTGTCACCTGATGCTAGAAACTCATTAGCCAGTTTAACTCATCACTGTACTGCTAAAATTAATTTCTTTATGAAGTGATTTATTAATTAATAGAAGGTATTTAAAGAGTGTAATGTGTCAGTTATTCAGTGTTTTCAACTACCATCAGTGCCTGCAGAAACTCAGTCTCAATACTTTCCCACCTTCTTGAAAACTGTATGATTAGATGCCCAAAGAAGTAGTAAACGCTCCATCCCTGGCAGTGTTTAAGGCCAGGTTGGACAGAGCCTTGGAAGACATGGTATAGTGTGACCATGACACGGTCTACTGTGACAACCGCCCCCCCCCCCCCATGGCAGGGGGGTTTGGAAATAAATGATCTTAAGATCCTTTTTAACCCAAACCATTCTATGATTCTATGATTCTAATATCACTTCTGTCTTGGTATAAATTCACCAAGCAAGACAGTCACATAAGCTTTGTCAGGGAGCTGATACAAATGAAACTGATAAAAGGAAGTTACCTTTCTG
>JAOEHX010009021.1:0-20674 GCA_025448015.1 Bolborhynchus lineola
GTTCAAGGCCAGGTTGGACATAGCCTTGGGTGATATGGTTTAGTGTGAGGTGTCCCTGCCCATGGCAGGGGGGTTGGCATGTGACGACCTTACAGTCCTTTCCAACTCTAACTATTCTGTGATTCTGTGAGATGTTCTTCTCCACTGGCCAGAGCTGAAACTAATAGCCATGGCATGTTTGTTTATCTCTTATCTCCGGGTTAGATCACTGCTGTCAGCTTCTCCCTCGTTATCTAGCTCCTGCTACTGTTCACTCAGTTGTGCAGGGATGTCAGTTCCATTAATAACCTGAACAACGTGCGAACAGATAGTGGAAAACAGGTGAAGGGAGAGGAAATTGTATTTAACCCTGATCTTGCAGCTGTCATTTTTCAGACTTGGCCATAACTCCGTAAGGCCAGAATGGGTGCATGACATCAAAACACTTGTGACAAATCTCATGCTTGAAATAGAAAGAGGGAGAAAGATGAATGAGCACACCTGCAGATGACCAGGGACCAGGGTGAACCTGAAGTTTTTGTGGCAGAAAAGCAACATGAAATCGTTGGTATGCCAGAAGACAGATTGCTTCTTCCAAAGGGTAGCATGTCCTCCACTGCCCCTGGAAGTCTCAAGCAGTTCCAGGTTTAGCTTTCATTATCTTTGTTGTTTCACCAAGTCAAACTTCCTTCTGTAGAGGAACAGTTACAAAGACATTGTAGTGCCCCCAGCTCAGTGTTAACATATATTAAAGTATGTAAGACCCATTCTCCGTATGGAGGAGTCTGCAAGGGCTTGCTCAGGTGTCTACTTGTCGCTACCTCTCTCTTTTCAACAAATATGTATTTCCTGATTGGTGATCTCTGTGTCCTGTGGTCCTGGGTACAGCCCAGCTGAGCCACTAAGAGGAAAGCTGTCTGCCTGCTGGGAGTGAGCAGGACATTCAGCAAGGTAGGGCTGTGGGCTGGGGTTCCCACATGAATGCTTAGCCTTGGGCATTGAGCTGTCCGGGGACAGGAGCCTGAGTAATGCTTTTACTTGCCCCGGTATTGTACTAGTCATGGAGGTTTGAGGCAAAGCTGTGAAATGTTTAAATGGCTTCAGGTACTAATATTGTTGGAGTTTACTTTTAGAGGTGCTTTTCCACAAGGAGGTAATTGCTTTAGAGTTCTTTCAGATGCCAAGACACTGTGCCTAAGAATAAAGACTTCTTCAGCTGCCCTTCTTTGTGAGGGAGCTGTGAGATGTCTTATGCCCAGTTTTCTGGATAAGTGGTGAGTTCCATCAAAGTGAAAATAAATATATATGCATAATTTATTTAAAAAATAGAAATATGTAAAGTTTGGAAATAGTGAGGGATTTAGTCTTGAGTAGAAATTAGAGCATTTCCTGCATATGTTTTTTCTATTTTC
Organism: Bolborhynchus lineola; assembly: GCA_025448015.1. Taxonomy (NCBI): domain Eukaryota; kingdom Metazoa; phylum Chordata; class Aves; order Psittaciformes; family Psittacidae; genus Bolborhynchus; species Bolborhynchus lineola. The sequence continues at coordinate 1,392 of JAOEHX010009021.1, forward strand.
TGCAGCCTACATTTTTGCTTATGTATACATTTGCTTTCTTCCATATATTATAAGGCATGGGCAATCTGCAGTGATGTCATTATTGGTACACTGCTGGTCAGGGTCCCTGTTCAAGCAAAAGGAATTTCTCTCCAGAGAGAAAACGTGCAAGTCCTGAGCAAAGTAATGCTTGTGTTTAGGTCCTTGGTCCCTACTTCAGTTTTAGAATCATGTAAGAACAAGTCTCTACCATGCCTCATCTCAGCTGTGTCTAGGCTGGATCTGATTCTTACTTGTGGCCAGAAACAAAAAGAGATTTTTTCACTTTCTATTCATTAACCAAAAAAAAAAAAAAAAAAAAAAAAAAATATAAAAAATTGCTCTGAAACCTTTGCTTAAACAAAGGCAACCTTGAGAAAGTTAAAAGTATACATACAAATATATGGTGGAAGCAGAGGCCAAGGCCGGAAGTTGTCCCTCCCTGGAACAGGTTATTCAGGGTTTTGCATAAAACTGCCAAATGAGAAGCTATGGTTACCCATATCCTATACAGCTGTGGGGGAGAGAGATCTTCCTTGCCCTTTCCTGGTCCCAGAGGCTGCTCCTCTCTCAGTGTTTGGTGCTGGAGATCTCTTCAGCACACCAGAGTTTTTGAGTCCTTGGGACTTTTATTTTGTCAGTGCAGTGGTTTTTGTTAAGCCTGTTGTTTTCCCAGAGCTAAACCAAAACCAGCAGAAAAGATTATGCAGCAAGGTGGGTGTTTTTCTAGCAAGAAGTGGCATGAAAGTGGGAGTATGGATTGACTGATGAGGAGCTCTGCGGGTGAACAGTGGAATGAATGCAGGAAGCAGTTTCAACAAAAAAATGCAATATAGTAATTTCTACAGCTCGCTAACATGCCGAAGCCCAGTTAAAGATAGATATTTTTGTTGAATCATTGCAAATCCTCATGAATCTTGTGCAAAATTTATTTTGCAAGGATATGTGATGTAATTTCATAAGAGAGATACATGAATTTTGAGTTGGGGATGTGTGTTTGGTTGTGGTTTGTTGGAGGGTTTGTTTGTGGTTTTTTTTCCTTTTTTTTTGTGTGTGAAAATTTAATTGGAAAACATAGAGGATTGCCTGAAAATAAAGGCATGACAAGGTAGAGTCTTCTAAAGTGCTAAGGATGTATCCAATATTAACTAGAGTGCATGGGCTATTACAGCCCCATCAAAGGCAGCTTTAACAGCATATATATACATACTAGCATAATATCAATGATAGTCTGTGCTTCCAGCTGTTGTATCTGGCTTGTTTGCAGTGCAGCTGGAGGAGTTTCTACTGTCCACATACACCCCAGTATGGCCATGCCCTAAGCAATCCTTAAGTTTTCAGAGGGGAATCCAGTGCCGTGATGCTGTGCTGTCATAGCTGGACCTAGAGCAGTCTCTGCATATCTGTGCACAATCCTTTCTTCCACTCTGTAGGCATGATCCCAGCTCCCCTGAGAACCCAGATACCCTTAAATCTGCCTGAGGAGCTGTGGACAGTAATGATTATGTGTTAAATACATCTTTTGCCAGGTACTCAGTTGTGCTGCTCTGCTGTGTAAGTGCACGTATATATATTGTATAATTCCAGAGGAAGAAGACATTTGCTGTATGCCATGAAGAAATTTATTTCGTTACAGAGCTGTGATTCTGTTCATCAAAGACAACATTTATGTCTGTCACATATAATATTCTATGTATGAAATAATGGAATTGTGGTAATTGTCATGCAGAAGTTATAAATGAAAAATAGAATTTAAATAAAATGGAATTCTTCTTAGCAAAATTAAAGCAAATCTGGCAGCAAAACGAGATTGGAACTAAGCTGGTAGGAGAAAATATGAGTGGGTCTATTAATTATACTGCTGCATAGAACTGAGGAGTTACATTTCTGAAATTTTCACAGTGAATGTGTGTATTTATAGCAGTAAAACTGTTTCAAATTTTCTGTGATCTAGTTCAGTTCTATTGCTAAAAAAAAATTATATAAAAATACAGGATTAGTATAAACTGAAAATTTAATTCCAGTGAATTTGTCATCACAATGCTTGAACCACTGAAAGACAGAAGCAAAAGGGATTTAGGGCTGGGAAGAGTGACATTCTGATGTATATTGTTGCTTTTCACTTTTCTGTGCATGGCAGTCCTAGTAAACTTTTACGTGCTCACAACTTTATGGTTAGTAATAATAATATTGTCTTTTATAGTCTAATTGTGGATATTAAGACTGAATATATAATCCCAACCCACAGTTTGCTCTGAAAATTTTGTCCCTTTCCCCTCCGTTTCCTAGGATGGTAATGTATGACATGGTATTCTGAAGTGCAGTAGGTAATATTTTCTTGTTGCTAAGTTTTCTTTGAATGAGGCTCTGGTTTCAAAAGATGATGAAGACGAAGTGGTAACTAATGTAACACACAACCCATTTGCTGTTCTTTCCCCAGTTTTCCACATTATATGTTCTGAGCACTTGTCTTGTACTGTTTCCGATAGTTGCTGGGTCACTCTGTGTAGTGAGTGATTGAGCTCATTGATCTGTCAGAAAATTAGCTGGGGAAAGAACTTGTGTAGGTTTATGCTCTGTTAGTGAACTAAACAGTCTCCCAGAAAGATGGAGCTATTCAGCCTGGAGAAGAGAAGGCAGTGTGGAGACCTCATAGCAGCCTTCCAGTACCTGAAGGGGGCCTATAGAGATGCTGGAGAGGGACTCTTCATTAGGGCCTGCAGTGAGAGGACAAGGAGTAACAGGTTCAGAATTAAACGGAGAAAGTTTAGATTGGATATGAGGAAGAAATTCTTTACTGTGAGGGTGGTGAGGCACTGGAGTGGGTTGCCCAGGAAAGTTCTGAATGCTCCATTGCTGACGGTGTTTAAGGGCAGGTTGGACAGAGCCTTGGGTGGCATGGTTTCGTGTGAGGTGTCCCTGCCCATGGCAGGGGGGTTGGTACTAGATGATCTTAAGGTCCTTTCAAACCCTAATTATTCTATGATTCTATAAATCTATGTGGCAATAGCTGAGGCAGCCTTTGGAGGCTGTGGGTGCAGGGAGTATGAGCAGAAGCATGGAGAGAGATGAGAAGAGCAAGGACTAGGACATATTTTTTCATGTGGCAGGACAAAGCTGTCAGATAGACTCAACTGCTTTTAAAACCACAGTGTATATTTTACTGAAAACAGTTTTCTGCGTATGTGACGAGTGTAATTATCCACATAAGTCTGTCTATATTATCTATCTATCTATCTATCTATCTATCTATCTATCTATCTATCTATCTATCTATTTTTAACCCCTAGCCTCAAGTTATTACAAGAATGGAATGATAGCTGTATTTTCCACCTTCATAATAGACTAATTTAGAACTTGAAATACAGAGGGGAGGGTTATGGTGCAGTGTGAGGTGGTGGTATATGAATTATTATTAAATGAAACATTACCTCTGTAAATCTTGAAAAGTCTACAGACTTTACATTATTGTGATATGCAAACATAAGAAAAAAGTTAAAGCCAGAGTTTAGCAGTAAGTAGTTTTATGATTAGCTACATTCTGGAGTATGGATTACAGCCAGTTCACTGCAGGTTAGGCACTCTTAAAAACAACAATTTCAGGCCAAGTGTTCCTGTTTGAGTTGCCACTTCACTTTTGATTGCAGTTGATGATGTGCAAATCTCTGACATTTTATGTGGCCCCTGCATATGAATGCATGAAATAATACACACCATTAAGGTGGGCCCAGTCCATCTGCTGCTCAAGTCAGTGGGTCACTTCCTACCCATATCTGTAGGATTGAGCTTTAGCCCTGTGATGGAACTTTTCTGTATTTTGCACTCTATTTTTCTAGTTTTTGTATACATAAAGCCTACATAAATGCAGTGATATTTATGCAGCAGTTTTAGCAGATGGCTCTTGAATCATCTGTTTTCAATGAAAAATGAAAAGACCAGACACGTACATAAAGGCTGAATTAATCTTTGTAATTAAATGGAACATTACTTTGCTGTGAATTATTTTAGCTTTCAGAATGTATTTCTTGCTAATTTTTCAGTCAACTGTAATTGTATTAAATGTTTATATTTTTAGAAGTTTGAAAATTATCTTCACAAAATTATTGTGAGTCAAGTTGATATATAAAAGATCTGTGTCAGACTCATAAAACTTTGCCAGGGTGAGATATATGGGTTCTTTTGATTTGGTTTGTTTTTTTTACAGCAAGTACAATACCTCAGTACGTGATGTTGCTAGCAGGCCTATAAAATACCCAAATTATATTCTGATTGTCAGAAGGCTCACATGTGAAGGTTGGCTGTCAAGTGAAAATTCAAGTAGACTGGAAATTTGGATGCTTTGTAGCATTGAAAAAAGTGTGCGTTCCCACATTGGCAAGTTGTTAAGACAAAAGTGAAAGGTCGTTTATATTTTGTGTCTGTAGTAAACTGACTTGCAATGCTCTCATCCTGACAGAAAGACATACTGATGATAAAATCCTAACTGTGTGGAAAGCAGTGGGGAAACTTCCATGCATAATTAGCGATAGAGGGAGTAGTCCCACTCTGAGTCTTCTGTCTTGAAGCCTGCTCTTTCTGACTGCTGGGATAGAAAGCAGTTATCATGACTTACTCTAAAGCATACTGCTTCTCTGCGTCACCCCCTGCAAGAGCCTGTTGCTTTTAGTGGCAGGGGAGGAAGCCTGCGGTGATGAGTTTTCTTAATTTACTCAGCAGCCTAAGGTAGGCTGAGTACTTAATAATAGCTGAGGGGAGTACCCCATCACCTCTTTTCTTCCTGTACACATGGTTATTTAATATGCAAATTAGAGAAAGGAATTAAATGAGCCTTTAAACCATCAAAAGTTGTGCACGGTGTGCTTACGGTGGATTCATGTGCAATTACCTCACGGCTGGTTCTTGCACATTTGTCACGTTTCATTTGCTTTCCCTGCATGTATGTGCATACCTCCTGGAAGGCCAGTCTCTTAAACATACTTTTAATCTTATCAAGGGGAAAATACTGAATTCATTACGAAAGAGCAAGCCAGTTTTATAAGAGTTATCCACTTGCTTGTGCTGTATGAATGAGTCTTTGAAAAGCTGTTAAATATTACTTAAGTGAACAGAAAAGAGCCAACTAAGCAAGCAATATCCAATATGAAAATTTAGAAACCTGCTCCTAATACAATGCTTTCTAACTAGTCTCTTGTGTAGATTGGGCTGTTTGCTGGGCTTGACTAAAAAGGCTTTGACCTCATGCAAAGCCTGTGGGAAGAATCTTCTGTGGAAGAAGAGATCCAGATGAATGTGGTAGATATTCCACAAAGACCCCAAAATGTTCATGCAGTAAAGTGGGGATGGACATACTGTGGTCACAACTGAACAACTAGCACCATGGGTTTCAGGGCAGGGCCCATCTCCGTTTCTTTCGAAAAAGAAGCACTGCCAGATCTAGGCTGGCTTCATAGTCCTCTGTGTTTACAGCCAGTGAGGCATGGATTTATTTGCTTTTATTTGGAAGACAGTACAAGAGCTTTTATTTGGAAGGCAGGAAGAAATTAAGAGTGTCTTTAAATGATATAACACAGCTCAAACCCAAAAATGTTCTTTTATGTGCCAAGAAAAAAAAAGATCAGTAATTTTTGATTGACACTGTACTGGCTAAATCAGTAGTGAAATATACTGACACAGATAATCCTTACTTTTTCTTTAAAAGACTCTAGATTTTTCACAAGTTGTGCTATAAGTTATTTTTAGAGGGTTTATTCTTCATCATGTAAATTGGGGTTTAGATTTAATCTATTTAATCAAAATGTGACTCAACACAGAGGCTACTGTGATTCAGGTAGGTACTTGGGAACACATGCAAAAGATTAGAGATTCACCAGACTTGTTTAAATGGCTGACTTAGTAGAAACTAAAACTGATGAGTTTTGCTCTTTGTTTTCTCAGGACTAGTCGCAACTAGGATTAAAACACTGGAAATAGAAAAGGAAATTTTCCAGTTCCTTGCAAGTTCAGTCAGCTGAACATGACACCACCACCAGGAAAAAAAGAGACATTCTTGATTATATACAGACTTGCAGATGAACTGTGCTTCTCCCCACTACTGCCTTTTTATCCCCAGTCCAGGGACTTAAAATATCTTGAAAGGCTGCTCTACCTCCTGGAAAATTGAGAAAACATTATTGAGAATTAATTTGGCTCATTTCATATTTCCTGTTCAGCATTTGTCTTCCATTGTTTTTTTTTTTTTTTTTTATCACTAGGGATATTTGCATGACAATGGGGTCTTTCTTGTTTAAGAGATCATCTGCTCCTGCTGCTAATTGCCTACCTGAAGTTGTAATCTTTTGTTTGTGACATCTTAATTATCTTAACCACAATTAATAGTGATGTCACAAATGGAGGATTATGACTTTGGGTTGGAAATGCAAGTAAGAAATTGAAGTTTGATGAAGCAAAGAGGCTTTCTTGAAAAATAAAGAAAGAGACAAAATAATTTTGATTAAATGAAGACAATCCTCCATGAGCTTCCTTTTTACAGTCCTGTAACAGACTTTTCTAATTCTTGCTGTCATAGAAGGCCCTCTTGTATTGAGGCAGTCTGGATGGGGAGAACAGAGTGAGAAGTTCATTATCGAGGAAGGGAGATCTTTCAGGGGAATCTTCCTTTGAACAGTTACTTGCTGCAGCAAGAGTTAAAGAGAAGCTGGTGGACCCCAGAGATGTTCAGGCTTCGCTTGCAGAGAGCAGAATGCAGGGTTGGTATGGCTACAGTTGGTTTAAAGACCAGTCCATTTACTAGCACTTCGTATCTTGCAATATTCATTTGAGTTTACATCTGACTTTGAAGAACAAATTTCCAGAAGAGCGCTTTTTTTGAGCGGTGAGGGGAATTCCAAAGAATTTAGGAGAAATTATATTTAGCATCCTGAAAACATACAAAGTGAAAGCTTTGTACTCCCTTTTGTGCTACCTTTAGTCCATCATGTCTCTAATTTATTCTTTGTACTTGTCATATTTGACTTCTTGGTATGTTGCCTTACCCTTTTGTATCCTGCTGCTTTTCTTCTGGAAATATGTTGTTTCCCCAAAGATACTGGGTGGCTGGTGAGGGGAAAAAAAAGCCATATGCTGAGAAATAGTTATATCTGCCAACACTTTGTTTTATTTTTAATTTTTCAAAGGCAAAAGCAGTTATGGCAAAAGTTGGTTACCCTCAGTTTATAATGAATGACACGTATATTAATGAAGACATCAAAACAGTAAGTATTAGACTTCCAGATTTCTTCTTTTACATATTGCATCCATCTTTTACATATTGCATCCATTCTTTGCTCTGTTTCACTGCTGTCTAAAATCAAAGCTTCTCTTTTGTTTGCCATGCATCTGGAGTTCTGCTTGCCTGGTTATTTTTAGATGTTGCATGTTTAATTAAGCATGCTAGCTCTAATGTCTAAATTGTCAATCCCTGTCTGTCTAAGTGAGGTGACCATGAGGCCTGCTGGGAATAAAATGTGTCTGGGTGCAAAGAACCTTCCTGCTATTAAGCATTTTAAAGGTTAAACATACACAGCAATAAATTTTTCAATTACTTATATAAATGAAGCAAACCAAAAGCATTTATCCTCAAAGTAACGGTCTTCAAAAATAGTAATGCGTATTTCCTTAAAATATCACAGTTTATGATGCCCTATGTAAGCTCTCCTCTCCAGGCTATGGAATTTCTTTATGGTTGTTGCTTATAATTTTATCTAGAAGTCCTAACCGATGTATGGGCCTAATGTGCTGGCTGCTGGACAAAGATACTGTGGAGGCACTCCTTCCTGACTCACTGTCTGTTCAGCCTAACTAAGGCAGGAAGGCAAATGATGAATAATAACGTATTTTACCATTTTCCAAAGGGGAAAATGTGGCATGCATATCCTTAATTTTATTCTACAGACAAAGTAGAATCACAACTTGGTCCAGAACCACTAAAATACAAGTGTGCTAGTCATCTTAGCCAGAGAACATGGATGCTAAATAGAGGCATAATTTATTCAGAAAACTTTGAAGAACTAACTCGATCAACCTAGTCTTTGTTCCTGGAAAAAGCAGAGTAAGATGGTGCTGTGAAGGCAGTGTAATGAGAGAGAGGATGTGACCAACTTTATTACTCATTGTACAGATTTTTTTTTCCCAGATAAGTAGCAATGTCCACTTGTTAATCACAGGTGCAAAACCATAATTTACATCTGAAGTTCCACAAGTCCCAGGATTGCTTGAAGCTGATGACAAGGATATCATCTGGATTTAGAAACTATTAACATTTATTTTTCTTGCATGGTTAATTGTGTGTGTGTGTAAGGGTTGTTGTTAGATTTGGAGGTTTGTGGAAGCATGGAGTCCTATGTACGTAAATATTTAATGTGTGAAACAGTAAGAAATCTGTGGCAGAACTGTTGGAGAGCACAAAGTATGAATTATTTGTAATAAAATGCAAAATGAACTGAAAAAGAGGGCTTTTTTACTTTTGCTTTTTTTGTTTTTTGTTGTTTTTTTTTTTTTTCAAGTGGTTTTAAAATGCACTTTTAAAAATAAAAATAAACCTATTTCCTTCTGGAAAAGAGGTTGTCTTAATAACAACCATAGAAATGTGCAGTCTGCAATTCATTGTTGGGCACTTCTGACTTCCTCAGCTTTTCTTTGATCAGGGAAGAGCTTTTCCAGTGTTCCCAGTCCCTTTTATAGATCTGTTCAGCCACTGTTTCTTAACTAAGCTCACATAATTTTTTTTTCCTCCTACCAACTGTGAACATTTTACTTACTTTGATAATGGCAAAAAAATTAGGTGATTACATTGTTTAAAATGAAATTCATGTTTATTTTCTGTCAGCTTTTGTTTCCTTGGATGTGCTTTAAAAATGCCTGTGCTTTGTCTGTACAGCTGAAGTTTACAGAAAGTGACTATTTTGGCAATGTGTTGCAAACTCGCAAATATGCAGCTCAATCTGATTTCTACTGGCTTAGAAAAGAAGTTCCAAAAACAGAGTGAGTAGACAAAAGGCAAATCTACATAATCTTCTATCAATATGTTAATTCATATTATTTGATTTATACAATTTATGTTTTAATAGAATTATGTACTCAGCAACATATTAGGATACCAAAGGCCTATGGGGAACCCCCCAGTTATTCAGAAACTCCTGTGGATATTTTTTTTGCTAATTTCTACGTTTGCCTGTTCTGATGCACAGCAGTCACATGCTTGCAGCTTAGTTTAATGAAAAAAGGGGTAATTGAATCTCAATTAAAAATGGATTATGTCTCTTGGTCACAGTTAAAATTTGGAATAGTACAGCAGGGATTTATGAAAGAAATTTTCTAAGAATGGAATAATGAGTAAGAGATAACATTATTATTGGAAATAATAATTGTCATTGTTAGTTACCTGCTGATGATAGCAACGATATGGAATAAAGCATAATATAATTTACATGTGTTTTTATTTATTTGTAAACATCAGGGTACAGACTGTGTCGCATACTGTCATAAAATACATGAGAGAATCAATCTCTTTCCTTACTGGTGGGTAATCAAATCCTTAAAATGCAAATTAAAACCTAAACAGAACTTAATTACTTTAATCATGCTACTTAAAAATTATTCCTTCAGCACACAGACTTTGAAATTGGTGCTGCTGCTCAGCTCCTGAGTGGTATTTTCTTAGGGCTCCAGAAATTCTAACTCAGACTCAATCATACCTTGTTCTGGGAGTAACTCTGAGTTGTGAATGAGGCGGGTAAAGATATCAGCAAGACAGGCACAGTCTATTCCTGATTAGAATATTGTAACTTGGCCCCTTATTTTTTGAGAGGTTATTTATAAGATAATTTTAATTGCGAATTTTATCTTCTTGTCACACCCTTCTCCGACACTGCAATGGTTAATCCCAGGGGATGAATTTACAGCCTTTCCTTCTGCCGTGCATGCCAGGGCTAGATTGTGACAGTACATTCTCTTCAGAGCAATAGTTTTCATGAAAGCAGTGAAATAATACTTGCCTTCCTATAGCAATGGTGATCAGCAACTTCTTCCTCTTGAACAGCATTGGGCCAGCACTAACACAGACCACACAGTTTCTTGGCACAGTGGGAAATCTTTCCTGTAAGGAAATTAACCAGCAGGTAATCCCTGACTGTACTCCCCAAGGGCTGTAATGTGAGAACTGTTGCATGGGTATGCTTAAAAAATGAAAATTTTTGCCTGATTGTCCACTAGAAGATTGAACACTTTGTCATGCTTGTCTTCACCATCTTATTTCAGGGACTGCTTAACATCAGTCCCTTCATCAACATTGTCTTGCTTTTCTTGTCATCCCACAGGGCACATTCTGGCCTGGGGGATCCCAGTTGGATTTTTGCTGTCTTTCCTTTGTCAGCATAGCTATACGCTCTGCCTTTGCAGGCCTGGGGTTAATCCCCACCTGAGCCCTCTGTCAAAATTATTCCTGCTAGGAGATTATTCTACCTTTGTGCCTGTTTGGTGATAGAAAAGGGCTCTGAAAGTGATGTCACACTGTTTGCTTTTCTGTGTCCGCTGAGGGGTGCAAAGGCACAGACAGTCACTGCCATCTCCAGTCTTTTAAAATAATTATTACAATAAATGAGTAACTCCTAATCACTGTCCTGAGGCGCGTCAAATGTGATCTTAAAATATCAGTACTTGCCACATTTTAACTAATGCACTCTACTGCTTTCTTATGCTTTTACTTCTCTTTTTTTCTTTCTTTTCTTTCCCCTGCTTTTGTTTTTGTTTTTGTTTGTTTTTTTTTTTTAAGTTTTTGTGTTTCATAGAATTCCCAGATCTTTGGTCCACCCTGAAGCTTGCTGCTGTGTTGAGACTTACCCTCAGAGTCTTGTTTGTTCACTTCATTTCTTCTTTTCTCTAGTTCAGTAGCTTGTAGCATAGCATTTATATTTCAAGATCAATATTATAAGATTGTCCAAATTATGAACTGGAAAAGATAAATAGGAAAATGAGTGGATAAAGAAGCTGTCTGCTAGTAAAGTAATATTACTCCAAAAATGTAAACTGCTATATTTACCGTCCAGATTTCTCAGCAATATTATTTCAAAGTGGACTCATTTTCCTCACCATAGTTAACTAAATAGAAAATCAAAATGATGGCTCACTCAAAGCACCAAAAAGAAACCACATAGGAGCTGGGAAATACAAAGCAATGGAGTTTGATAAAGCAAGGGGAAATGTGAACATCGAACTGGAAACCAGTTATTCTGGAAATTCAACAGTTTAGTAATCTAAAAAGAGGAAATTTCCCCAAAAGCAGAAGTAATTATAAAAATTCCTTGTCCTCTCTTCTGCTCCCTCTCATCGTAGCCGTTATCTGCCTTACAGGAAAAAAGAAGTATGGGGGGAAGTCAAGTGAGGCATTGCTCAGGGCATGGATGGGGGGGGGGCATACCCAGCCCAGCTGATACTAAGAAGCTGTGACAAGTTATGAGGGCACTGAAGCTTCCTATTCTGCCAGTCCCAGGGGCCAGAGTCCCCCGTGAGCACTGCAGCTGCCAGAGGTACAATTTGCTGGCCTCAATGCCTGATTTGGATGCCAGCTGTGATCCTAACAGCTGGCTGGGAGGAGGTTGTCATCTTCACAGCTGGCTCTGTCAAACAAAAGAAGTGCTCTGGTATCAGGAGAGAAATATACAAAAGGGATTTGGAGGCAGGAGCTGGGGAATATGATGCATATTCCTCAGGTTGAATTGGGGGAGCTGAATGGAGAAAGTGAAGCTGGTAGAGGGGAGCATGGGAGGAAGGGGAGCAGGTGTGAAGGCGATTATAACCCAGGTGAGACACGGCTAGAGCAGAGGGAGGTGAAAGGCAGTGTGTGGGGAAGTAGTGACCATGTTAAAGAGAGAGATAAAGGAGAATCAGGGGTTTAGTGGTGTTTGCTTATCCATCAGTGGGGCTATATACATTCATACATGCAAACATACACACATGTGTATGTATATACAAGCGCAGACCCGTACCTTTTTAACAGAGATTTAATCTGTCCTTCTTAACACTGACGTAGTCGTTAGTGACAGATAGATAGCAAGGCATCAGGGGATTTCTTGGGCATATAATTTCATTATTGTTAAACTCCTTTAAAGTCAGGACATTTCCCTTTAAGTTTTTTAGACCTGGCCAAATCTTTCTTCACTTTTCACTCAGCTTTCAGTGCTGAGTAGCCCTGCAAGTAACCCTGTAAGAGGACACAGTAGAAGCATACTATGAGAAGATTCCTGGGTATCCTTCAGGACCTATTCCAGTTTCTTGACCACACATTATTGTTTGTATGCCCTGCCTCTTGGTTCTGCACAGGGGAGTGCAGCTCTGAGAAGCGCTGGGTTGGATGCCATTAAGGACAGTGTAAAAGCTCCTTCTGCTTAAAGGGAAAAGAAGCCATGAAAGACACTGGGCAGGCTGTTGTCTGTTGGAGAGATGCTGCTGGTGAGCTCAGAAATCCTGTGGGTGGACCTGCCCTGGAGAGGAAAGGAAGGAAAGAAACCTCCTGGAACCATTTCCTTGTCTTTGAATCTCATTTTAAGCAGTGGTGTGGCACTGGAAGCTGAGCCCGGCCTTATTATCCCAGTTTCTTTCCCAGTCCCAGGGGAGTCTGATGGCAGCCTGGTTTAGGTGGCTAATCCTCTCTGATTCTACACAGGAAAATGTATAAAACAGTTTAACAATAAGAAGAGTAAATACATTTTTGAAAGTCAGCTTGAAGGCTGCCCTTTAAATGAAGCTTTTTCTTTATAGTCCTTTCTTCAGAAGAGATTTTCCAGATTCCAGCCTCATTAGCAACTTTGTACAGCATTTCATTCCTAACCAGGTTAAGCGTTGATACGTTCGCAAGTTCTTTTTCTTTACTTACGTGAGTTTAAACAAAACATCTGACTTGGGACATTGAACACAAAATCCTGCCCTGCTTGAGAGATTTCTTCTAATTAAAATGGTTGACAGAAAAGATTTGAAAATTCAGTTTATGCTTTACAGACAATTAAATTAACAAGCTTTTCCCTCTACAGTAAAAGTTTCCAGTGACGCTAGGCAATGTAGTATGTTACACTCTTAACTTTCAAAGGAAGATATCAGAGAGAAAACTATAGCCTAAAGGAACATAAACCTAGGAGAGTATCTGCTCCACTTGCTATCTCAGTGCAGGTTTCAGATTTTAATTCCACAGGAAAAAATTTCAAACTTACAAGTGTCAAGTCTACAGATTAGGTTTTGCCTGATGCCGTAGGTAGTATTATGGGACATCATTCAGAGCTGTCCTTTTTCACATGTTAATAGCAAATGAAAACAGTGTAAACAATTCTAGGTGTTTTTAAATTTAGTTTAAAAAGGCTGGAGGTTAAATAGGTGAAGAGGTTAACATCTGTTATACCTGTCTTTTTGGTTTTTAATCCTTCTGCTAATAGATCAAATGAAATTGTAACCAGACCCAGAGCAAATTCCCAGGCAACCTGATTCCAAATAGGAAAGGAAGAACTATTTCTAGATTTGCTTCACCTTAAAATTTAACAGTAACATCTATTTATTACAGACCTTCATATAGTAATTCGATGTGTTATTAGCTAAGGTCTGTCACTGAAGGTTCAGTCAATTCAAGAAGCTCACCGAAAGTGGATGACAGATGAGAGGTGAAGATGTTCTGCTAGTCTGAATGGAAGCAGACTTGGTTATTTCTGTTCTTTTGTGGAAAATGCTTCCTAAATCTTCTTGAGGGTGGCTCAGAATGGTACAACAAAATGCTGGAGTGAAAACATGCTCCTTGCTGAGTGTCTAAACATCAAATATGAAATTCAGCGGTATACTCTGCTTGTCACTGGAGAAATCTTATTCTTCCCAACTCCTTGTCTCAGCTGCTAAGTCTTCTCTTCCTAGCTGCTTAAAAGCATAATCAAATACAACAAACTTTATACACGGTCATTCTTGAGGCCTCATTATGAAAGAGTAACTTGGAAAGAACTTAGTACGGTTTTATAGTGAGAAAATGGAGGCTGCTATCAGTCGTTGGCTCATATTAAGCTCAGGAAACAGGATGGGCTCTGTTATTGTAGTGGTAGGTCATAAAGAAAGAAGCATTCTGAAGATGGGAATGTTGTGATGAGTCTAAATGGCTAGCCTATCAGTTACAAGGCTATAAGTTCACAGATATGAAAGCATGATGTGATGTCTTCCCTTAGTAGCTGTGGACCAAATGTCAACAGCCTTTGCAGTTCACTGGTAGAGTGAGGTGCACCTCTGCTGGCAAGCATGTTAATCACTGGTTAGCTCCTCAGTAAAAATGGGCTCAAACTTGTTCTATTAGAGAGGTGCTGCATGTCAGTTAAGAGCTCTTTGGCCACTGCTTGTGGTGGATCCTATCTTGAACTACCTGTGGTGAGCCCCTGGGGCTGCAGCAGCAAGGAGGGTGGGGAGAAAAACACAAAGCACATTAGTCTCTTTTGAAGTATTTGTTATATATCTCAGACTGTTGATCCTATGACTTGAAATGAGAGGCCCTGTAAGATACTTGTTCTGAGAAGGATTCATAAAAAGGGAGGATTTTTTGTCCTGGAAGCCTTTTTCATGCTTAAAACTTGCTGTTTGAGATCACAGAATGGCTGTTTTAAGTAGAACCAGCCAACAGGGTGAGGTGGAAGTCACAACACTATGTGCCTTTGTTCAGACTTACAGTAAAATCTAAATGAAAGTGTTGAGTGTGTCAGATGCTTTCTGTCCTCTTAAAAATGGGATAGAGTCCTCCAGAGCCACTGCTAATCCTGGAGAGAAGGTCCCACCGCACAAGGTGGCTGGCTTGCATCCTTCAAAACAGTTCAGCCGATTGCTACTATGAACAAACTTGAAATTGATATATAGTTAATTAAGCCCCCTAATTTTTACTTTATCCTCTCACCATAAGCATTCTTTCTTCAATTTTCCATTAACTCACTACATTACCTCTAACATATAATCTCATTATTATAGAGGAAACAGAAAACAACCTCCCCCTGCTCCTCCCCTTCAGAATCTCCTAGTAAAAAACCCAGGGAGAGTTATCTGTGGCAATTACAGCCTATAAAGTGATGGATGGTTAAGATATTTACATAGCATCACTCTCTGCTTTCATTCATTAGTTTTTCTTGTTGCTGTACTATAAAATAAACCACTCAGCTTTGAAGATGAGAGAAGTAGATTAATTTATTGATAAAAGACAGAGTGCTGCCATACTAAAACTCTCCCCTTTTTTTGGTTTATGTGAGAACCTCAGTTACCAGAAAACCAGTCAAGATCTGCAGGTAACTTGTTCATTTGATGGTGCTATTTTAAAGCACAGATTGTGTATGTCACCATCACTGACATCACACTTCCCGTATTCTGACAGGCCTTCCTTCGTCTTACTCTTTTTCGCAGCTCCTATTTCTCCTCTTTGAAAGAAATTTTCCAAATCAGTTGCATTGCATTCATCTGACTTGACAAAATTTCCAAGAAATGCATTGCTGAAGACATCAGGATCTTCCTGTTTGGACATTTACTCAAGCTGTTTCTAATTTATTATGAATGAACCCCTAATTCTCATGATTTTACTACTTTTATCTCAGTTCTTCCTTATAAAATCAAAGTAAAATCTTGGACTTACTAAAGTTTCATCTGAGGTAATTTGGATCTTGCTGAAGGCAGTTGAGATTTTCCACTCATATGAGTGAAACCATTACCAATGTAAATGAGGTTAAGCTAAGCAGATTCATAAATCCTATTTGCTATTCAAATCTAGGTTTCCCTCTGGTATGTATGAGAAATCTAACTATGAGAAGAAATCCTAATATTCTTTTAAAATTTGATTTGCCTTGCAAGATGTCCATTTGTTTATAAGCATGCTGATGGCCATTTTCATTGAGTAGGGTACAGAATCTGTTTAGTTTGAATTTAGGTTACCAGAAAGCACCTGCCCATGTTTCTGGCATCATCCTAATTATTCAAGTAGTTGTTCAACAGAGTGCCTGAAGCCACTTCACTTGTTTCAAAATTCTCTGCTTCTAATTTCAAGAAGGAGTTTCTCCACACGTGGTTGAAAGGCACCTAACAGTTTTCACGGCTCTTATCAGTGTTGCAGCCTCTGTTGGGTGAACTTCAGCTCATCAGCCTGGCAGATCTCACAAGCAAGAGGGTCACACAGAATTAAAAGAGATAGGCAGTAGGAAACTTAATAATCACTCCTCTTGAACATTCATTGCACTTAAAATAAAGCCATTAGACAATAGATTTCAATGTTCCAGAAAGCATCTAGGTAATGTGTTGAAATGGAGAAATACTTAAACTTTAATGTAGCCTGTCCTTGACATTTTGCTTCCTTTTCACTGAGTTCACTCTCTACCTTTGCTCATTCTGTTCATGAAGTTGTGTGAGTGTACTGACAGGCTATTTCTTTTGCTCTTACTACAGGTGGTTTACAAGCCCAACTACTGTAAATGCTTTTTATAGTGCATCCACCAACCAAATCAGTGAGTATCTGACTTCTGAGCTTCTTTATAAAGTGCTTGTTTAGGAATTGTATGTGTCAAGCTTCGGATAATGTCTGTACAGTTTTGTGTTTTTGTGACTGAAAATAAGTGGGAGGGTAGTTCTGGAAAACCCAGGATTCCCACAGATGTGAATTACTGTTGCTTAACAAGTTACCACATGTCAGCTGAGTTGCAGTGGCCATTAGCTTAAATCATTTTTATTAAAGCTTAATGTTTCCATCTTCTGTTTTCTGTAGCAAAAAGATGCACATACCTCCATAAATATGCAGTGATAGCTGTCCTCAATCCTCTAGTATTAATACATATGTAGCGATAAGCATGACTAGAGAAGACTGTGAGACAGACCAGAAAATATAAGTGGTGGCCAGTTTATTTGTTCAGTACCTTTGAGGACAAGGAGTGGTATCTGTAGGTGACTTAAAATTCTTACCTATAGAGTGTGATGAAATTATCTTGTATGTACAGTAAAACCTTTCTTCTGCTAATTTTAGTTACTGATTTTTTTTAGAGAGCAGAAGTCTGGGTTAGGAAACATATGAGGTGAAAGAGCTGAGTTTTTAAAAGATGTGTGTGGATTTGGATATTCACTCCCATTTATTTTAATGGGACTTTGCATCAGAAATTTCTATCTGGTTGTAAAAGTCTACACCAGTATTTCTGTGTACAACAGCATTATCTTTACCCTGACACTCTTTGCTCTTATGAGGCTTGCAAGTTAAATCAGCCTTCTTGTTCTGTTCTGTCAGCATCTGGAAGGCAGCTGCCATAATCTCTGTGGTCTCAGTCCCCAAGGACAGACGTGTCTAAAATCATTGAGTGACTTCCCCTTTTACTTCTGAACCTCTTTTGGTTGCAGAGAGAATTAGTTTTTGACAGGGATGTGAATGCATCACACTGAAGAGGTTACAGCAGAGGAGTCGCAATCTAGGTCTGCTGGTATCTTCTCCTACCTATTTCTGTAAACAGTTTTTGCTGTCAGACCACTCACTTAAAGTCTTTTGTCTCTGAGTGAGATCATTCATAAAGCGTGTTGGATATTTAAGCAGTTCTTTTGCTTAAACTTATTTCTAGGCCTAGATCTCTCTACCTTGACTAGAGGGCTCCCATCATTAAGCAGCCACATTTTTGCTGCTCATCTGAGGGAACACTCAAGGCAGATCTCCCTGAGCTGATCACAGCTCAGAAGTCACTGTGAAGACTGACAGATGCTTTTTCTGCTGAACTAAGCACCAGCCACCACTGCTACTTCAGAAGTATTGTGTGAACAGAGAGGAAGACAGGTCACTGCAAAAGGAAAACCACTGCTGTTATGTCTCCTTTAATATTGTGTCCTTTCAAGTTTCAGTAGCATTTGGCTGTCTCAGCCTCTCTGCCATGGCACATTAGAGAAAGCTGTAACAGAGGCTGGAGTGACTGAAGTTAAATTTCCCACTCACTGTGTTTAGCAGTGTCGCGAAGCAGAGAGCTGTCAAATGTAACCAATCAGTCATGGGTGTCGAGGCAATTGTATTTTCTGTCATAAATGCTGACCTTGTTATACTGCTGCCATCTGACCTTGAAGTTTGGGTAGTGCTGCTCACTGTCTTTAGGACTATTCCTGAGAGGAAAAGCATTCAGGTGGCTCTTTCTGAATAAAACCCTCTCCTACCTGAGAGAACGGTACAAATGTAATCATGCCCTAAAAGCAGTGTACGTTAAGAGGGAAGACTTAAAGAAAGTACAAAGTCTTCTGCTGCTGGCTGATGTGATTTTCAAGGGAAGAGGCTCCAACAAATGTAGGAGAAACATGCTCAGGCCTGAAGTTGCTGATAAATATTCAGCACATTGCTGTTGAGTTCCCATTAGTGCTGCTGGGAAAGAACTTCAGTACAAGAAACTGAAGTTTGTGAGCCCGTGTGTACTTGTATTGCGTGATGTATACACCAGGCAAATCTCACCCACAGCAGTTACAAGTTTACTGCTTTGCAGCTAAGCTTTCAGTAGTAATCCATACAAAGTTCTGCCAGGGCTGGTGATATGCTACAAAAATTGTGGTCTTTTTAAAACCCAGGTAAACAACAGAAAAAAAGTTCTACGAAAGAGAGTAAGTTGAGAATAAGAAATAAGCATGAGCAATAAGCAATTACAAAATGAAATATAAAGTTGTGATATAGCAAGCCAAAAAAGATTTTCAGGATCAACTTTCTATGAACATAATAAATAATAATAAAACCTCTTTTCAAACACACTGAAAGAGGGGAGTGTCTAAAATATGCATAAGAATAAGCTAATTCTTTGCATTGGAAAAGTTTGTGAAGTTCTTATCCTGGAGATTTTTCTGATGGGAAATAAGCCCCATGAAGTGTTTCAAATTTAGTGTCAATAGAAGGTACTTTATAAGAAATTCATAAATGAACTGTGACAAATATAAAGACCCAATTATATTTTCCCAGGTATTTCAAAGGAACTTGGACAAGAAATTGCCAAACAACCAGCTTTGATATATACCTTATCACTTATAATGGCCTTAGCATAGGAAGAATAGGTGTGGCATGTGTCAAATGCTGTTTTTCAAAAGAGAATCCAGAGGAATCTGCTTAAAAAGTCATTCTAAACCTATGTGAAAGAAACTAGTTGTGATCACAACATGAATGAATAAGCATGATACAATTTTTAGAAGAAAAGAAAGCCCTTTTTGCCTGTTAGAGGTGGGGCTTTCTGGTTTTTTTTTTTTTTTTTTTT
>JAOEHX010009021.1:30046-59732 GCA_025448015.1 Bolborhynchus lineola
CAGGATTTCCCCTTAGTGAAGCCATGCTGGCTGTCACCAAGCACCTTGTTGTTCTTCATGTGCCTCAGCATGCCTTCGAGGAGAATCTGCTCCAAAATTTTGCCCGACATAGAGGTGAGACTGACTGGTCTGTAATTCTCCTTGTCATCCATTTTCCCCTTCTTGAAAATGGGGGTTATATTTCCCTTTTTCCAGTCATCGGGAGCTTAACCTGACTGCCATGATTTTTCAAATGTGATGGACAGTGGCTTAGCAACTTCATCTGCCAGCTCCTTCAGGACCCATGGATGGATTTTATCAGGTCCCATGAACACAGGTTCAAGCTTAAGCAGGGGAAGTTTAGATTGGATATAAGGAAGAAATTCTTTACTCTAAGGGTGGAGAGGCACTGGGATGTGTTGCCGAGGGAAGCTGTGAATGCTCCATTCCTGGCGGTGTCCAACACCAGGTTGGACATAGCCTTGGGTGATATGGTTTAGTGTGAGGTGTCCCTGCCCATGGCAGGGAATTGGACCTAAATGATCTTAAGGTCCTTTCCAACCCTAACTCTTCTATGATTCTATGGCTTGTGTATGTTCATGTTCTTAAGATGGTCTTGAACCAGATCCTCTTCTACAGTGGGCCCCAAGGTCTTCATTCTCACAGTCCCTTTGTCTGCCTTCCAAGACTTGGGTGATGTGGTCAGAGCATTTGCCAGTGAAGACTGAAGCAGAGAAAGCATTAAGTACCTCAGCCTTGTCCAAATCCATGGTAGTGAGTTCTTCTGCTAGCTTCCATAGAGGGCTCATGTTGGGCCTAGTCTGTCTTTTATTTGCAATGTACCTATAGAATCCCATCCTGAAAGAAGTTCACAGCAGAAAAGACCAGAATTCATCCCAAGCTTCACCCTATCTTTTGGAGCTGGGGAGAACCCTCGGGGTGCCTGGGCACCTGCCTGTATTTTTGTCCTTGCTGCTTGTGATGACTGGGTAGCATAGAGGAAAAATGAAATATATTTTTTATTAGGGCTTGTTGGTTCTTCTTGACCTCTTTATGTGTTTTGTGCCATTCTTTTTATACTACTCCAGCTGCAAAAAATCCTGTATAATGACTTCATATATGGAAAACATGTCTTAAATGGTACATTTAGTATGGGTAATTATCACTCTGTGCTACACAAGATTATGAATTTATCACACAAAAGGATGATCTTTCCTGAAATGTATAATTTTAGTAAAGGTTTGCAATAGTACTTGGAGAAAAAGCGCAGTAGGGAAGACTTTATCACATGCAAATTACTTTTCAGGAAAGAAAAATATAAAGCGAAGAATTGTCAAGGGAGAAGGGGGAATTAAATGATATCATACTTTCTGGGCATGACTTAGATGAGCAATTAGTGTGCTATGGATCATTAGGTCCAATAACAACATGTTACTTCAAAACCCTCTACCTTTCTCCTATTTCTGTACAATGTCTTAGAAATACTATAAGCTACTTTGAAGTATGACATCTTAATAAGTGAAATAAATAAAATCACAAAGAACAATGTGACATATGAAAGATGCATTTAGTAGATCACTTCACAGCGTGGTATCCACTGCGTTTATATAAAAAAAGCCCTGAACCTTTCCCTCTTTCATCCATATTTCTCCCAGGTGTATGTTTATTTAGATATAATAAGAAAAATATAATTAATTGTCAATCAGGAATACCAAATATGTCTTTCTATTCTGTTTCGCCACTGCATTGGACCTGGCTATAGATCGTGTCCTTTTCTTGGGCAGGTGCAAGGAAATTGCATGAACTCTCTTTTTAAAACTGCAGGAAGATCTACAAACTACAGTCAGTCATTTGTAAATCTGTTTGTTGCAGCCTTTGATTTATTCTTTTTTTCATGATGATATTAAGAGAATAATTTCACCTGTAACTTTGTCCCATTATTAGTTAGAATACACACAATGCTGTAAGCTGAAGGATACATTTTGGAGCTCACATGATGCTAATAAGGACATTGTTTATAAGAATGTTTTTTAAAGTTTTGTATTAAAGGTTGCTTTCAAAGAAGCAAGATTTTAACATTCAGGCTTTAAACAACTCTAGGCCAAAGTTGTGCAGGTATGATTTTTAGACCCATTTCCCTCCTCCAGTTTAAATAATCAGTATCTTTGCTGAGGTCTCTGTCCTTTAACGTTTATGAGTGTGGACACTTTCTGAGGAAACTGCTTCTTTTTGTTACAGGTCATTAAGCTATGGTGCCATAGGAGTAATTGTTGGCCATGAGTTCACTCATGGATTTGATAGCAATGGTGAGTATTTAATTTTTTTTTTTTTTTTTTTTTTGTTAACAGAGCTGAATTGTGTCAAAAAAAGAATAAAATTATAAAGTTGTATCTTTAAATTTATTTACAATCTTGCTTGTCTGAATGGAGTTTTTTTGGTAAGTTGTGCCACAAGTTTGATGCTTATCTTGAGTAGAAACTTCAGAGATTCAGAAAGTCCTGGGTGGGGAGAGTACGAAGGGTAAAGGGATAACTTCTGATTGATGAAAATGACTTCCAAGAAAATTTTTCATTTAAGTTTTGACTGTTTCCAAGATACGATTATGTAGCAATATTAAAATACAATACTGGAACAAAAGTGGAACAGAAAACCGATCGCAATATATATATATATATATAAATAGTCTGAGAATGTTAGACCATCCACCCTCAAAAACAGGCTGGAGCAGGGCATTACCACCATCTAACGTTGGCTGTCTTACTAAAGTTCTTTTTAAAATGAGGCTCCTGAGAGAGAAGGTGGGGGGGAGAGATAGAAGCACAAACCTCCTCATCCTCCAGGGAGCAGTTCAGAGTGACTGACATTCCATTCTGACTCATCATCAAGAGAAACCTCTTTCCATTGAAAACATATGGATTTTAAGGAAAAGCAGGCTTCTGCCTCACTGCCTAACTAGTGAGCTACATTGCTTGTGTTTCATGACATTGAACACCTTTTAAACAATAAAAGGGAAAACTTGTATCCTGTCGGCACTGCTATGCAACGTTTTGTGTCAGCAAACACTCTAGAATGGAGAAAAAGATTCTTCCAAACTCCTGTCTCGTTTGTTGAAGATTATCTAATCTTCATCATGTCTCCAGCCTGTCAGAAAGGAACATAAGATTTGACTCCCTAAGGAAACTGCTACATCTTGCCCAGGTTATAGGGAAAGATTAAAGAAATAAAAAAATGAAAGAAAACATCTTCAGTACTTGGTATCATGTCTACTGGTTTCTCCCTACCTCTTTTTCTTGCAGTTCTAACAAAGACTCAAATCATAGAGCAAGTCTGTGTGTGTATTCAAATGTTCTGGTTTTGCTCCAGGGCAAAAAACTGAAAGTTCAGAAGTTTCTGTCAAATGGAATTTTTTGTTTCTGGTCAAGCTTACAGTTAATTAAGAACTAATTAGTTATCATCAGGCTTGCAGAATCAGAGACATATGGGCTGAGGATGAAAAATACTTGCAATTATACTTACAAGAAAGCTCATATACCTCTTACACTGTGTAATTATAAAATATAGAACTCACTACTATTTTTTCTTTCTAAACATGGAAATTATGACAATAAATAGAATGCCATCTTTTCACCACTGACTTGAGTGGCATCAAGATTTTGTACACTGATCCTGTACATTTTGTACACACACTTGTATGAGTACATTAACCTCTAATTTCTGTACAAAAACATTTGTTTTCTTTTTTTTTTTTTTTATTTATTTTTTTAAGGTCGTAAATATGACAAAAATGGAAATTTAGACCCGTGGTGGACAACTGATTCTGAAGAAAAATTTAAAGAGAAAACAAAATGCATGATTAATCAGTACAGTAATTACTACTGGAAGAGAGCTGGCTTACATGTATGTAAATTACCAGTGATTGAAAGCAATGATGCATAAGGAGTTTGGGTTTTTGTTTTTTCTGTGTTTGTTTTGGGGGTTTTGTGGCTTGTTTGTTCGTTCGTTTGCTTGGTTTGGCTTTTTTTTTTTTTTTTTTTTCAGGGGGTGTTAAGTTATCTTTTTATAAATCCCAGTATATTAGGATATTAGTCTACCAACTTCATTTTTCACAACAAATCATTTTTTGAAATGAATAATTGTGATAAAAATTGTCTGTCAGATTTGATTAGTCCAGTCAGATACCACTACCCACACCTTTGTGACAGGGTTAAACCACTTCTCCGCATCACATAGTTTTGGAATCAAAGGAGGAGGATGAAGCCACTCAGCAGGGCTGGTCTAATTACTGTGAGCATGTTAAATGTCTTCTGAAGATGAGGTCTATAATGAAAACTGAGCAGTCACTCTTTCTAAAAAGAAGAACATAATAGCATGTTTTATAGATTGATTTAGCAATTCTGCCTGTTATTTATTGCAGCTATAAAATGGATGCATAAACTCTACTTTATTTCAGATTCAACTCCTGCTATTTCTTCCATGTGTGCATGCAGACCCAATTTGTATCTCAAATGAAAGAGTATGATGGCAGTAGCTCCTAGAAAAAGATTGAGAAAGAAGGTGCAAAGGAATGGTCTATCATTGTCTATCAGAGCTACAGGCTTCCCTAAAAATGTGCACATTATGGAAGTGTCTAAGATGAAGTTAAATCAGGTTAAATCCCTGACCTTCAGAAATTAATAGCTAAAATTCCAGTTCCCAGCTGGGACATGATTTTAATCTTAATTTTCAGGAAAAAACACATAATCCACCCCCTACTTAATTCTACCACTTCTACTTACATTTTAGAATCAGAAATACAACTGTCTTTGTCTTTTAAGAATAGCGAGGTCACACTGAATGCTTAGCCTTAATTTTAACACTTTCCCCAAGCTGTTTGTATTAGTCTCAACAATAACAAAGCCATATTGTAATTCAGTCTAAAGTCCAACAACTCAGTCTTGAAGTACTTATATAAGCTAATTTACAACTAAAAATTCTCAGGCTCATTCCTGAATATCTGCAAGACAAAACCAGTTAATCTAAAAATTCTATTTAAAGAAGGTCATTAAAACCTTGCCCAAAGGCTCCTGCCATTGGCTTGACCATCCCATTTACCTTCTGTGGTGTCTCTTGAGATGGGGTAGATCTGAATTTCCCTTCCAGTATAATTCCTGCCTTTGAACTCTGTGGATGGGCTTACTAAAGAGATCCTGTTATCCACAGCTTTATCATCTGCAAAGCTTTTTCCTCCTATATCCATGGGATATATTAGAATACTTTTTAGATGATAGAAGAAGGATCTTCATATTTTCTGCCATATTTTATAGCTTCTATATAAAGAGCTATGCATGCAAAGAGCTTTTTTTTTTTTGTCTGTCATTTACATCAATTTTCTACAGGTATTTTACCCCTGTATGAATATTTTTCATGGATCAAGAAACCTATTTACTTTTCTTCTTTCCCATTGAGTTGCAATAAAAATGTCTCCAGAAAAGAAGCATAATGAAAGAAAAAGTGGATACAGAAATAGCTTCAGAGTGCAATAATCACATAAAGTCATCTGATCAAATAAAGGGCTTATCATGGTCCCTTAGTCCTGTCGTGAGCTGTCTGTACAGAGTAGTCTCAGATACCTGACCCAGAGCTGCCTTAGATGAGCAGAAAAACTTCTGCCACTTATTAAAATGACCTATGGCCCAAGTGCCACTGCTAGGTTACTCTCATCTTATGGTCTAAATCAGTCTGCTTCACAAGCCCACTGTGGGAAAAAATTCGTAAGTAGGTAGGCCAGAAAAAAGGCAGCTGGTGTGTGTGCGTATTCCCCGCTGTCCCAGCCCCTTTTATCCTAAAAACCTCTCTCCCACCTCCATCTCCAGCCTCCTGAAGGGAGAGAGAGCTAATAGGAAAGGGTTGCACTCTCCTCTACTGCTCCTATATCTCCTTTATTACACCCTTGAGGAAGATGCCTTGAGTCCAGTCTGGGTGATTGTCTGCACTGACTGGTGGATTGTGCGCATGTACCTGGGTATCCTCTAGGTCTTTTTACTTCTTCCCCATTTCCTTCTTTTACTGTCCTGAAATGAAGGTGAGTACTGATGCCAACCCCGCCTATACTCATCCCTGCAGCATGGGAGAGCCTATCACCAGAGGATCTGCAGGCCAGAATTGACCTTCAGAGCTCTACTCAAAACTCTGCTCAATTACTGTGCTTATTTGAGGCACAGTAGAGAATAAAACTGCTTACAAATACAGTTTAGTAGCACTAAGACTTTAATGGGCCAGGTGATGATCAGAAATAATGCTGTGTTTGCAGAAATAAGGATTTCTTCATAATGATACTGCACTTGGTAATACCAGGAGACTGGGTTTTTCACAAAGTTTAGATAGCTCTGCTTCTCACAGTATATTCTTGTTGCTATTGCTCTTGCTTTTGGAATTAATACTGGGGAAAATCTCCTTTGCAGCTATTTTTAGAACACTGAATAAATTTCAATTCTGTCTCGGACAGTTGTTTTTAATTTACACTGCTTTATGTTATGACTTAGAGTTTATTTTAGCATGCCAGTATTTTTATATAATGTAGTTAGTTTTAACATCCCGTAAAGAGTTATGTAGAGAAACAAATAGAACCTTTCAGATAAAAGTTTAAGAAAGGGGCTAGGGGATCTCATAACTAACCAGATAAAGACAGTCTTCAGGGGAAAATTACTGATGCTCAGATCAAAGATCAAGGACCGGATTCTTGAGTGTATTTTATCTATTACATTTTGTACTGCAGAGATCTAGGATCGAAGCCAGGATAACTCATCACAGAAAATTGTTTACTGACACTTTTCACATTGAAACCCAATTTTCTTAACCAGACATATGGTGGTTGAAATTGGCTGAGGTCATTCTTGCCTTGTTTTATTTTCTGCCCTGCTTCTTGAAGTTGATGAAGAAGGAAGTTCAGAAATGGGTCAAATGACTGATGTCCTTTCACTCTGCCAGGTGAAAGGCAAGAGGACTTTGGCAGAAAACATTGCAGATAATGGGGGTTTGAGAGAGGCTTTCAGGGTAAGTACATGAAAAATATCTAAACCACAGTATTATTTTTTAAAAAAGAGGAAAAAGCTGTTTAGGCTCCATGCTGCTGAAAGGCACTTAGTATATCTTTCTTATCAGGCATACAGGAGATGGATTACAGAAAAGAGGGGAGGAGAAGAAGAGCCTTTACTGCCAGGCCTTGAGTTCACACACAACCAGCTTTTCTTTCTGAGTTATGCCCATGTGAGTAGTACAAATGTGTTTCAAATCCCCATCTATTAACCTGCACAGCTGGCAGTGCAGAGATGAGACTGCTTTGTTTCAGTAATCTACACCAGCCAAATCGAGACTTTTCAGGGTTTAAGCAGAGACTTGTTCTTCCAGGACTGTTATTTCTTTTATCTTTTTTTGTCTTTGTCCTCTTCTATCTGTGGTGCTAGAACTGCTGAAATTATTCTTGGTTTTGCTCAGTGTTGTCAGAGCAGCTTCCTTTTCTCTTGCTGCTTCCCTCCACTACAAGAGTCTTTTTGCATGCATTGACTTCTTAGCCTCTTCCCATTTTGACTTCCCAGATTTCTGATGCTTGCAATATGCAGCATTTTCTGACTGCTTCCACTACAGACTGCAAAACTTTGATAAGAGATGTGATTTTTTTCTAAGACAAACATGTAGAACAAAGCAGAGAATCAGAAATTGTTTATTTGGTTAAAAGAGTAGGGACAAACTCCCTATATAAGAAGTAAAAGTTGTGCTATAAAACTGCCCACCATTTGAAGAAATTAATCATCAAAACTGAAGAGCCATGACCTAATGCAAACAGTGCAACCAACTGTGGCTGAAAAATCATCTCTCTGCTCTGAGTCAGTGTGGCACTGTATGTGTCTATGGCCATTTCCTTTTGACAATATTGACCAATTGAAAGACTCCATTTAGGTCCTTTAGGCTGAATTGACTTTCACACTGTGTCAATTTTTCTCCAAGAAAACTTTGAAGCCCTATGGAAGATCTGGGGGTCTCACAGGACCACTGCAGGAATCATGTGTCCAGTGGACCGTCTGATGGGAAGCACATGCACAGTGAGAGCAGTGTGTGCCAGTTGCCCTTGAGCTCAGCTTATTTCCACAGAGCTCGTCACCCAGCAGATTCATGCAAACTGCCAGTGCTGTCTTCAGCCAGGCAAAAGTGTACTGAAGCCTATATATCTCGTGGGCAGTCTGGCTTAAAGGATGTTGCAATAAGAAACATTCAGCACAGAGCTTAGTTAAGGTGGAGCTGGCTAAATGGGATTTTTTCATGTAATGGATACAGCATAAGAGGAATTATTCAGAGGTGTAAATATTTTCTCTAACCTGTTTTATGGTTGTTATAATTAGGTTAAGTATTATATCAGGAATAGTAAATTGGGGACCACTGATATAAACTTAAAAAATGTGTAATTTCAAAAGAACTGACATTCCAACATGGAACAAATACATCAAGTAATATAGCTGCAATTCTAGACATGATAAGCACCATTATGTGTAATAGCTTTGAGACTAAGAAGGAGGCTTGGTAATTATTAAGGCATAAGGTGCTGCAGCACAAGCTGAAAACCAAGATACCATTGAAGAGAAATTCAGGAAAAGAACTAGTAAAGTGGCTATGAGTCAGTGATGGGAATGAGTGGGTGAAGAATAACAGCAGATGAACACTGGATCCATTGCAGGATTTGAAAACCAAGAAAATATACCAACAGAAACCTGCAAGTTAGCAAAGGTGAAACAAAACACAAGTTTGTGGTGGTTTTCTATTTTGTGCATTCTGTTAGTAATAGGCATCTTAAAAACAGTGGCATTACATTCTGCTTTACTTATGAAGTCATCCCAGATATCGTGCCTATTTCTGCTTTTTATCTCTTATTAGGTAAGATGCAACTCCTTTAGACCAGAATCTGCAAGAGAGCAAATATATGTTGGAGCTCACAGCCCTCCTGAGTTCAGGTAAGTGCAAATAATGCATTTACTCAGTGTACATACAGAGCCTGTCACTGCAGCACAAAGTGCAGAAATTTAGCATGTTAAAGAGAGGTTTAAGAGCAAACACAAAATTGGCATGTGCTCTTGGCTTAGATTGAAATGGAACTGTTTTTATTAGGTTATCTAGTGCTATTGCAATTGCTCTTCTGTAAAAATGAAAGGCTTGCATGTGCCTTCAAAAGCAGTTGAACCAGAACACACTCTGATCCCTGTGATACCCTGTAATAATGGCTTGAGTATCTAAAATGTCTCATCTTTATTTTTCTCCCCTGTGCAACTCTAGTTGTTTATATTAAGAGGATCTTTGATTTAATCTTCCTAAATTCATTAAAAGCTTTAAAATTATTACCCTGAATTATATTCATAATGCGAGCAAAACATGCCCTGTAAATTCAGTTTGAGATTAAACTCTTCAGCTGGCCTTCAAGATACACTTTGCTTGAAGGAGCTGTGGTAGTCCTGCCATAACAAAGTGTGTCTTTGCCCTAAAGGCCTTCCACAGGCTCCCCAGCCACAAATATTCAAGAAGGAGAGGCTGGAAAAAGAGGGAAGGTTTCAAGAATACATAAGAATTAGGAAGCCAATGATTATTTCTCTGCTTCTCCATGGAGTTTGTGTGACCAAGAGCTAGTTGTTTCTGTTGAGTTTCTTATTGGTTGCATTTACTTAATTGTGTGTTCATCCTCAGTTGAGTGCTATATTACCTCTGTATTTGGAGGAAGGATATTAACTCCACAAGCTGATTCATAGTAGAGGCATCTCCAATACACTGGATCAGCTGCCTTCTGGAAATTCCTTCTTCTTTCTGTTGACTAAAGAGGGAGCTGGGATTTCACCTTCTCCATGGGTTAATTTGGGAGACATAAGCCCTCTTTGCCTCAGCTCTCTCTTGGTAAACTTGAAATAACAACACTGTCTTCACATGGGAACTGTGGAGTTGCTTCATAGGTACTCTGAAATATTCCCTGGACACAGCTGTAACAAAGCTGAAGGTATAAAATTGGCATGCATAACACACCTTTGGCTACTTATAATCAGAATGGGTTAAGAAATAATGAAACTGGAAATATGATGATACAAATTTAATATAAACTAACATGGCAGATGTGTATGCTCAGTCTTGGTAGACTTGTAAACTCTGCATTGAAGCCTCTGTTGCTGTGCCTTTGCAATACCTGTTATGCCAGCTAGTGAAGGTAAATGTAGTGCAGTGTGCAAATCCACATGCCTTTTAACAATTGAAAATACACTGTGACAATGAGGACAAAAGTATGAGGCTGATCTTCAGCCTGCAGGTTGATATTGTTTCAATGATTCCTACCTTTGATAAGATTTTGGTCAAATAACCATCTCTTGCCTTTTAAAGTCCTCAGATCTATTTACCTATACACATGATTATATATTCTCGATCTTTATATAGCTACTTTCCCATGAGATGCTGCAAATCCCAAAATATACAGGGAAGCCTGGGGAGAGAGCATTCTTGGGGAAAACTTGTGAAGGAATCGGCTAAGAAAGAAAATTCCAGAGAAGATTAGATTAATTTGGGGTCCAGAAAATGCAGACAAAACTTTTGCTTAGTTTTTTTATAAGATACTTCAGAATGCCTGTAGTGTTTAATAGAAGACAGCCTGCATGTCAATCACTTCCATCTTTTCTTTCCAGAGTTATTGGTGCCATGAGCAACTTTGAAGAGTTCCGTAAAGCTTTCAATTGCCCAACAAATATGACAATGAACCGAGGGGCAGAATCCTGCCGGCTGTGGTAGACGTCCATTCCAGGTCTTCTGTCAAGAGGGGTCTGCAATGTGGATTGCACCTGAGTTCAAGCCCACTGCTAGAGTTTCAGAATAACATTTTGCAACCTGGAGAGTTGTTACTTCAAATGCATCACCCTGATCCATGCTCATTACCTGCATGGATCTAATCACTCTCTATTCAGAGCCTAGAAACAGTCAAAATGCAAGAGGATAGGTTTTCTTTTTTATCCATAAAACTACTCCCTCTCATCTTCAGTTGCGCTGCTGTTGGTGGGTAACTGCCATTATCAATTCTAATTCCTGATTTATAGCTGGGCAAAAGGTAAATGCTAAAATCCACTTTTAATCTATTTCTCTGCAGGGGCACTATGCAGAGTGCTCCCACACAAAATTTATTACTTCTGGATGAAGGAATTCATGAGACCTGCTATAAAGCCAGCTATGATCTACTGTGTGATACAGCATTTTCATAACTTAAACTGTCACTGCCCAGCATGCCATAAATGATGTTGCATGATGTAAAGACACACAAGACTTTATATAAATTAGGTTTAATATGTCAGATTAGTGCCTTAGGTTTTGGAACAGTTTCAAACTGAGAAAGCACCTCCTGGTTTCCGTCTGCTAGGACTCAGCGGAAAGTGTACTCGTCAGATCATAGCTTCTTCTAATTTTAGAACAGCTTATGATGAAAATCAATGTATGGTGAAAATCAGAGGCTTGCAGAGGGAATTCCCAGCACCATGATACTTAGAAACATAACAACACTTATTCTTATTTACAGTGTGGGCAGTTTTTTCTTAAGGGGTGATTTTTACCTTGTGCTGGAGGCAGCTTCACCTACATTCATTTTTAAGCCTGAAATGCTATACCAGCTTTAATCTAGGAATTTCTTAGTGCCTGAGTCTTACAGATAAATGTTAGTAGTGTGCATGTTTGTCCTCGTGTTCTAGACAGGGCAGGGCATCTTCTGATTTTAGTGAAACAAGAATATATGACTGAAAAACAGTGCCAGCAGCTTTCAGCTTGTCTGAATGAAAAAAGAGCAGCTCAGGAGTAGAGAAATTTTAAATACAATATACATGGAGGCCAGTTGAGGTTTTAATTTGATTTCTAACAGTATTCATTAAAAAAACCCAAACATTTTATCACAGTAGAAAGACTTTAATGCATAACTATTACTAAACAGGGAGGGAAACCAAAACAGGTGCTTTCTTCCCCAGCAAAAAGATACATATTTAACTGCTATTTATTTATACCTTGTGCATTAATTCATTTTTACATGGTAGAATTGTTTTAAGTGGAGAGTTTCTATAGAATGATTTAATTATTGCAAATCTATGTATGTATCTTATATATGTACATTTATAGATATATACAAAAAATATAAATTCTTCTATTTGCTTAGATTTTATTCTATCAATATAGATAGCAAATTAAAAAGATAAACTTTTTTTTTGCAAGGATTGATTAAATATCATCCAACTCTCAATGTGGAGGAAGGTTCAACTGAAGCTAAGTTTGAGGTTAGTTTACTCTGTTTCTTTATAAAGTAGGGTGTCATCATGGAACCATAATTTATGGAAAAATACAGGCCCTCAAGCTACCCTTTGGAGAGAAGGAAGCAGACATTTCTGAATTGCACTGTTGTCAATTCTTAGAAACAAAATACATTTTATGGGAACAGGACTTTCTTTTTTTCAATTTTTCCCTGAAAAAGTCAGTCTTGAGAGGAAAAGCACTTTTGCTTCCTCTGAGCCAGCTCTGTTCCTGAGTTCCATGGAATATACTTTGTCATTTGAATAGCCACTAGCAAATCTTTTTCCTGGAGGTACTTTTCACATGAATTTTGATGGCAGTATTTTTATAGAGACTTTCCTTAAACAAGGGAATGGGTCTTGAGCAAAATGATACAATTATCTTATTAATGGGAAAGTTCCTTAGCTCTGACATGACTTATGTTGGTGGCTTTGGATCAACAGCCCAAAGTGCAGCAGTGATATCCTGGTCCCATTAAAGGTACTACCAATACGGTCATTGTCCTCATAAAAGTCAGGACATCAACTCAGACACTTATCTAAACTTTCTAAATGACTGGACTATGCAAAGCCAGTTTCACAACAGTCAGCTTTAAGTTTTCTATTTTTATCTCTCAGATCAGAGGTGTATCTCCAAGAGTTCCTCTCTCACGGCTATTTTCCAGTGGGAGTGATTCTTTAATTTTGTGGTTTACAGGGTTGTTTGTCTGTGCTGGATAGCAATTTCTTTCTAAAATGCCTGATGTTTGCTGCCTTAAATGTCACTCTTACTAAGCTTCTTTTATGTTTAATACCAAGGAGGTTTGAACTGTGGTGTGCATATTCAGAACAGCACAGCACCTCAGCAAAACTGTTTTGTCCTTTCTAGGGAAGCTCCTGAAGCAGGCAGGGTCCTGGTCCCAGGCTGGGTGAATAACCAGGAGATGGAGAGTTTGGGGGAAATACACTATGAGGGAGGAAGAGAGGGCATGACCATATTTTGCACCCTGATTTTAGCAGCTGAGAGAGGCCTATGCTCTGTTAGGAAAGCCAGAAGTCCTTACAGACTGGCACATTGATCCCAGTTTGTGGAATCCTTGCCATTGACTGAAGTTTTTGGTGCCTTGGGTTTCAGTCTTGCATATATCCATGCAAGGATTGTAGCCTGCCTCATCTGCCTTCTTTTTACCTCAAAACAACAGCCAATGATGCAATTCAAAATTCATTTTAGAATCAGCTATTCAGGTATCATTTGAAAAGCAAAACAGAAGGTAATTAAACACATTCTTCAAATTTGGTCACCAAAGATAGCCAAAATACAGTGATGGTTTCTGAGGGTTTTACCATTGTCCCTGTTCTGCCTGACACCCTGCCCTGCTTTATTTTTGTATTGTGCCTACTGGGTCTATGCTAGCAATGCCTTCCTGTGCTCCTATCAGTCTCACTTGTTATATCTATGCAAACAGATCCTTCATCATATATATTCTTCTCCCAAAGTTTTTAATTTTTATTTATATTTTTTTTACTTGCCATGATATTGAGAATTGTTTCTTCCTTTTGCCTCGGTAATCTCTCCCACTGATCAGGAGGAGAAGGATCACCTGAATGAAACATTTTTTCCTGTGTAAATTTGAAGAGATATTTTTCTACTGTGTAGACATAAAGGAGCAAGCCCTGCCCTTGTCCCGTATCTTCTTACTGGGTTCTGAAAATATGTAAACCTGCTATGCTATTCCATGCCATTCCATACTATGCTATGCTATGCTGTTCTGTTCCATCTTTTTGTGGCCCAACCCTGAAGATGCTAACCCACCGCCTTTTACATTGTATTTATACATTGACATTTGATTTCATTGTGAAGAAGCTAGCTTTACACACGCAAGTAGCTCTCTGAAAAGGCAGCAGTGCTATCCACCTGTGTAAGCTGCATAGGTACATAAATGGTGACCAAGCTGGGTCTGGATGCTGAAGGACCAAAACCCCCAGCTATATTATAAAGGCCTGCCTCTTGCTCTGTGCAAAGGGACTTCAGAATTCTTTAGGTACATATGTATCTTGACACTAAATGTTTGAATTATTTATAAAATAATCAGGTGGTCTTACCTATAAGTTTTTTATTTAGTATTATTCAACAGATTACAGGCTTAAAAGTATATTTTATAGCAATGTTTTATATATATATATATCTCCAAAGAAATATTAAAAGCCCAACAAATCAAGAGGCAGAAGTATAGTCAGTTAAAAGGTCTTTTGTGTTTATGTCTTTTAATCTGGATTTTTATTTTGCTAGTAAGTCTGATTTTTTAATTTTTTTTCTTCCATAATATATTGATTGTTTTAAAGACGATTTTGTTAGCCAATAAAAGCCAAAGTGGTAAAGATTTTTCCTATGCTTACAGCATGGCAAAAGCTGCTTGGCCTGTCACTGTACAACTCCACAATGTTACTTCTGTAATACACAGTATTTATAAAATGTAATAAACAGCATAATGACACAGCCCCAGGTTCTCAAGGCTATTGTTATTGCCTGACAGGACAAGATCCTCCTCTGTGAGAGCTGTCTAGCCATCTTGAGCCAGGGTTTGTCAGGTTTCAGTTGCCCCCACTAATCTGCTGGAGGTGGTTGAACACAGGATGAGCTACTGTGGACACGGGCTGGATGCTGCGGAAATTACAGCAGGGCAGGCGGCAGACCTGTACCCACCGAAAGATTTTGGGGCATAAGAAGAGGGTGGAAGATCCATCTACCTGTCAGACTCACTCTTCTCTGACCCAGTCTGTTCCCATCTTGGCCCACCCTGTGTAGCCTCACTTGCTTTTTAATTGCTTTTAAGCATTTTCCAGAAGTGTTTTCAACAGAATAACCCTAGTGCCATGCCTGAGTTTGAACTGCTGCTTAGCAGCGTCTCTTCCCAGCCAGCACAAAGGAGAACTTTCTCTGCCTTCCTGGGTTGTGGTGTGACGGCAAGTAGCTTACCTTGCTGGTGTTCCTCATGGTGTACTTCACAAGCCTGACCAAACATTTGTTCAGGGGCTGTTTGGGCACAGGAATGGTGCCAGTGCTTTATATATTACCAACTTGGCTCTTCCGGGCTAAGTGTCCTATTTCTTGGGCTCTGACCAGTTTCCTGACACTGCTCGGATACCCATAAGCAGTGATGCTGGCCCACCTTAAGGCAGCACAAAGCCTGTGAACAGTAAGGAGCAATTGTACCTGGTGGGGACTTTGGAGCTGGCCTTGCCACATCCTTTGAATGATGCTCTTTTTGACAGCCTCTCAAAGCCCATAGATTTGTGCTGACAGTTCTCCACAGAGCTCTTGGTTTGCAGTGACAGGGACAATTTTGGTTTCAGAAGCTTGCATCTGTTCTGTCACTGACTTTACTGTGCAGCCTTACCAACATTTCTACAGGCAAAAGCAAAGTTTGCATAGAGGAAGATGAATGAACAAAGCAAAGGTTGGGGTTGCAGCATGAAATCAGCCTCAGCACGAGTTAAATATTTTGCTCAACTCTCATGGAGTTTGCTGAGCTTGCCCACATCTTGGAAAGATGCTTTAACAATGGCTGTAGATCGCCCTGAGGAATTCAGGGTTTATCTGCTACAGCAAGAACCAGGCTTCACTAATCAGACAATTTTATCCCATTTAAAATGTAATATATATTTTTTTTAAAAAGAAAAGGAATTAAAGATTCCTGAGGGATTCTTCAGCAGAGCACTATGTTTTATTACACATAACATCAAAGTTGGAAGTTACTGAGAATCAAGATAATGTGTTATGTTGATCTGTGATCAAAGAAAAAGGTACAATGATATAATTCTAATCATCCATGAGCACCACAGCTGAAACAGCTTATGTACAAGGTCAGACACATACATAGATGCATACATGGGCATGAACTTAAGGTTTTTTGGTGTTTTTTTTTTTTTCATCCTTAAAATTTTAAAAATACCTCTAACAATTGTATCACATCTGCAGTTCCTAGTGTTTGAACTGGTGAGAATGAGACCTGTTTGTTCCACAAAGCTGGGGGAAGGGCTTCAAAAGGAATTTTAAAACCTTTTCTACCACAAAGTTCATTTAATAGACCAGCAGTGCTGTGAGCAATGGCAGTGATGGTTGGTTTATATAGACAATACATACTCCGTTTCTGATGATGTCAGTAGCAGAGATTTCAGTACACGAATCTGAAAAAATCTGATATCGCATCCTCTTACTTCAACACCAGGCAAGTATTTGGGCCAAACCAGGAAAAAAGAAAATCTTATCAAATACAACGATCAGGGAAACATGAATATACATATATATGCCATGATATGCGATTAAGAAAGGCTCTTGTGGAAGATGCAGTTGCCAGGGGGGACTGGTTCACAAACTTGCCAGATCATTTCTGCTGGGAAAAAAATTTGAGTGTGGGAGGCCTGTCTGCCTTTGTAGCTCACTGGGGAGTGTCTGGGTGTTACAGCTCAGTCTTTCTGGGGGGTCTCAGCACTGTGCCAGCTCAGAGGTCACTCCATCGCCCAGGGGGCTGGAATGGCTATCTGCCTTTTCTAGGGTGTCCAAAGCCCCTGAGGAGGCTTGGCTGCAATTCTGCTACTGAATTCTAGCTTTATGCATATTTTCTGTCCTTTTCCTCCAAGCAAACATAAGCCACATGAATCAACCAATCTCTAAAACAGAGCATTTTAAAGGAAAAAAAAAAAACTTAAACATGGTGCCTTTATTAGTTCATGCTGCAAAACAATGCAGTGCCACTGCATCCATCTTCAAAACACCCACATATTTTGTGGAATAGGGCTGCTCTAATCAGACACTTCACACTTAAGTTTTCATGTCATTCTACTAGAATGGAGCTTAAGCCTTTTGCAGTGGACAGAGTAGAGCAGCATATGGAGTGATCCCTGAATAGGACAATAAAAAGAAATTAGAAACTCTTTTCTTCAGTGTTGTAAATCATTGAAGGCTTTTATAAATCATTAGTGTAAGTACTGCTATAAAAGAGAGTATATGTTACACATAGGCACAGTGCAGGAAGTCTGTAAGTCTGTACTATTTAAGTGTATATAAAAGTGTCAGAAATATGAACTATTTTTTAAAAAATAGAGTCTCAGGGTAGAGCTCTGACCTCACTGACTTCATTGGGTGATTAATGTCTGTGGGGCCAGGGTTCTTCTCCATCTGGATAATACACATAGACATTACTGATTTAAAACTATTTGGGTCTCCATTTGGATAGTACACATAGACGTTACTGATTTAAAACTATTTGGGATACGTTTTCTTCTATCCAGAAAGAAATTTTAGCCTTTGGGATTTTCAAAATCTGACCTCTCCTCAGCCATTTCCATAGGACTGACTCTATTTACCCTTATCTAGCATGTATTACTGTCCTGGGTTCAGCAGTAGCAGTCATTTTTCTCCTTCTTAGTAGCTGCTGCGGTGCTGTGTTTTTGACTCTTAGCCTGGGAACAGAGCTGATAACACCGATGTTTTCAGCTGCTGCTCAGTAATGTTTGGTCTGACCAAGGACTTCCTGAGTCTCATGCTCTGCCAGGTGGGAGGGGAAGCTGGGAGGAAGCAGAGACAGGACACCTGACCCAAACTGACCAAAGGGGTATTCTATACCATGGCACATCATGCCCACTATAAAAACTGGAGCAGTTACCTGGGTTAGATCACTGCTCAGTCGGGCTGGGTATTGGTCAGAGGGTGATGAGTGGTTGTATTCTCTTCCCTTGTTATTTCGCTTATCATTATTATTATTGGTAGCAGCAGCAGTGGTTTGTGTTATACCTTAGTTACTGTTCTTATCTCAAGCCGTGGGAGTTACATTCTTTCAATTCTCCTCCCTGTCCCTCTGGGAGCTGGGAGGAGGAAGGGAGGAGTGAGATATCGGCTGCATGGTTCTGAGTTGTGGCTGAGCTTAAACCACAACAATTGCATTTTCATCCTTTTAAATACTTCAAGTATTTGAAGTATTCATCAAACAGTGATAAAGTAATCACTGTTTCAGAATTGCAAAGTAGATTTTTCAACTTGACTTACCCAGATGTGGCTCTACTGACCACTGAAATAAACACAATATGTCCTATCAAACTAGATCAGACTTATTTATGCCAGAGGCATTTTTGTCTCCATGATGAGACAGAAAAGTTTCATGTCACTGGAGTGACGAGGGAATCCAGCAGTGCCTGCAGCAGGGTCAGTCCCTCCTGTGTGAAGAATGGCCAGGGAGGATGCAGGTGGTCCACCAGAGACAGTAAAAGCTGCTTGGCAAGCAGGCAGGGAGTGCCTAGCAAAACAAAGACATCTACTGTCTTTTGGAAACAAATATAGATAGGAAAACTCTAGCTACCATATTGACTGAGGACAGCAATAAAAGTACCCATGTCATGATCCAGCAATGTTACAGCCATGAACATCTGCAGAACTGCCTCTGCCGGCAGGTTCATCTTTCCCTTTATTTTAAGATGATGCAAAAGGTTGTATGTATTAATTGAGGAACAAAATCCCCCATCATCGGGACAGCAATGCAGAAGGAGGGCTTGATAAGAAGTATGAGACCCTCTGTGCTGCTTGGACAGGAGTCACTAGTGGCTCCAGCACCAGTTCCTGCTTCAGCACCTCCTTACAGTCAGGTATAACTCATTTGGTTAAACCTCCTGCTTCCTTAGGGAAGCCTGCCTATGAAAAAAAAATACATTAAATGGAAAGGAGGAAGAGGCTTTGCTCACAGAGATCTGTCTTAGCAGTTGGGCACATCTTGATTCACACAACCATTGGTGCAAGGACTGGTAAAAGCACAGGTGTGCCACCTAACTAAGTACCAGGGTTCATCAGTTTTCCCATCCCTCTGTTTCACAGGAGGTTGCCAAGCCTCTTGTGGGCTTGTTGTCACTGCTGGAACTAGGTCCTGCCAACAGGGATTGGGTGTGCAGTGCGCATATATGTAATGTGATTATGTGCAGCATGAGAATGTGCAGGGCACATGTTCAGTGTTCATATGTGCAGTGTGCATGTGCAGTGCACATATGCAATGTGCCTTCAGTCTGCCCACCACGTTCCTCTAATTCCCTCTCTCTCCTGCAGCTAGGCAAAACAAGCCCAAGCAGGAGTGGGAAGAAAGCAGTGTGGCCCTTACCCAAACCATTCCAGCTGGACTAATCCACTGGAAGGCTCAGCTTACAGCAATGGAATGTAGCAGCCCTACCTGGTCCCAATCTGAGACAGTGGAAAGGTGTCAGGTCATTTTAGGGACAGCACTGGAACATTTCTCCTCCTAGCCTGGTCATGGTATGGCTCCAGCTAATAATTATTATTTTAGTTCTTCAGCATGTGATAAAAGAGCAAAATATGGAGCCTTTCTTTAGGGAACACTTTCATTATTTCAGCTGGGTTTTCCTTTGTTCTGCTGTCAGTTCAACAAGATCCAAACTAGCAACAGATCTGCTAGCACAGTACTCCTTGCAAGAACAACATGTGTTGAGGCAATCACTATGTCTGTATTCAGCATGCTTATTCGGCTTCGTTTTAATAAATCCAGTAATAAGCATTCAGAAGCAATGAAGGGAAAAGAATAATTTGAGAACAAAGCTGTTAAAAAAAATAAAATGCACACGCAGTAGAG
The DNA here is from genome assembly GCA_025448015.1 of Bolborhynchus lineola. Classification (NCBI taxonomy): domain Eukaryota; kingdom Metazoa; phylum Chordata; class Aves; order Psittaciformes; family Psittacidae; genus Bolborhynchus; species Bolborhynchus lineola. Next base: position 49,947 of record JAOEHX010009021.1, read on the forward strand.
TGTGATTTTTGAGGTCTGTGCAGCTGTTTTATTTCTTTAGAGGGTTTTAATCAACCTGATTACATTGGGAAACAAACGGACTTTTAAACCAGTTTGGTGATAATCGGCCAGAAAAGAAAACAAAGAGGATTTTCCTGCTCTCATATCCCTTTGTTTAATTTTCTCCTTTTCTTGTGATTTGACAAATTAAAGTGCTATATTAGCTCATTTTAATTAAAAAACTATCCATGCTGTTTTTTTTGCTAGAGAAGCAATTTCAGTCTTTACCCACTATATCATTTAATCAGAGATGTCCTAAATGCTTTCAAGATTGCCATAGCTGTACCAATCCAATTTCTATCAACATAATGGCTTCCCCCGTGGATTGGAAAAACATGTGCCCATCTTTTCAAGTGGGATTAGCAGGTCTGCTACAGTCTTCCCCAGATTTCAGGGTCTGATGCTCTTGTCTTGCTCTTTCTGAACCTACTGTTGCAAAGCATCTCTCCAATGCCATCTTTTGAATTGGGGTATATGGGCACAGCAAAGGGAAGGAGAGTGAAGCTGCACTGCTGTGCAAGATGTAGTCCAGGTACTTGTTCTTTGCCTGGTTTTATAGGCGTAGGAGTGTTGACCATAGAGAAATTGGTGCTTTCTGTCTAGAATACAGAGCTCTCCCTGTGCAAACCATTTTTACTCTGTTCTGTGTTAAATGGGGAACTCTAGTTCAAGGTTTAGCATCATCTTTTTATGATGAAATAATGGTTCCCTAGTTTAGCTCCTGGTCCTTAGGTTACCTTGTGTTCAGCTGGAAGTGAGTGAGTTTTCTTCTCAGCAGGCCTCATCTGTCTCTTACCTATTTCCCAAGTCTGAGCATTTGTGCTCTTCACAGTAATGGTCTCTTCCAGGAGGTGTAAATGGTCCATCTCTGATGGGAAGTTGAACATCTGTTTTAAAAGATTTCAGAAGTGTATCTTAAAAAAAAAAAAAAATACTAAGGGGAAATGGAGAGAGAAATGACATTCACTAATGGACGTAATCAGATGCCAGTCTAAAATGCATTCCTTTGTTTAGCTGCAAAATATGGCCTTATTGGAGGAATTATGGTGACAATTCTGTTGCTCGTTTTACTCAGCTACTCAGTTTTGATATCCATATGGTCCCTTACAGGCTTAAATCAGGGAACCAAAGAATAATTCCTGTTGTGCCTTTGATTATCCTTTTGGGGGATCATTTTGTTTGTTTCATGCCCCTGAAGAAGTTTTGGACAGTTCCAAAGATGAATGCTTAATTTGTGTAGGGCAGATATATGTCAGCATGGAGACCACAGGCGTACTGCTCACCTTCTGCCAATCCCTGCCAATCTGATGCAGATGCAGCATCTTTTTACTAACCAACTGGCAGGACAGGGAGAGTGCATGAGGGGTGTTTAACTGGAGAGAGATGATTTCACACATGCAGATATGGGCTTACAAAATGGCTGATCTGGGTTTGATGCTTGCTGTGGAAAACTCTCATTTTAAGGCATTTCCAGATCAGTTTGTCATACCAGTGTTATATCAGGCAACAGGTCAGGATACAAAGACAGATCAGGTGGAACCGAAGGTGACAGTTCTCTGTCCATATCTCTGTCTTGGGGTGTTTAAGTAAAATAACTTTGGTGCCAAAAGTGCAGTGGGGTAGGCCCCAAAAGAAAGAACAGAAACAGTCTGTCTCCGTGTTTCCTTACCAAAGCTGAATTTCCCAGGAGCTCAGAGGGCACCTGAAGAGTGCCCATGACTTGCTTGGTTCTGCTTGTGCAGAGTGGATATCACCAGCAAATACAACTATTTAGAAGGAACATATAGTCCTGAAAATAGTTGGGTGTGATACACATAATTTTTAAATTTGCAGATAATTCTGGCAAGAGTTAACTATGATTATATAGTACAGGAACTGGAAGAGCCCTGATTTTCATATCAAGATGACACAAAACTGTACAATTTTAAGTGTGGTACAACAGAGAATTGAATCTATGGTAGAGCTCATGAATGTTTGAAAGCAAGGGTTTAAAAGCTGTTATTGCAAGCTGAATAAAAGGAGAGAGGAACAAGAAAGCGGGTCCTGAGTGAGATTTGGGTCAAAATGTGCAGCAATCATACAGGAAGATCTAAAATTAACCCCTGATGAAAGCCTTTTTATTTGCCAGGCAAGGCTTCCAGGCCTTAGCTGAAATGGTTAGACATTCATTTACAAGGAGAGCATCAGCCAAAATATGACACAAAATGAGAAGCAGAAAGGTGATTCTCAAGCTGATGTGGAAAGAGACTGCAAGAGCTAAAAATACTCATGCATGGTGTAGGAAATCAAGATGAAAATAGACATATCATACCAAAAGAGTATTTCACAGGGGCAATGGATAGCGATATAAGAGATGATAAATAAATTGACAACTTCAAAGCAATGTATATTTTGACATTTTAAGTTGGAGACATGCAGCCTGAGATCCCTACCATGGAAAGAGCAGTGTGCCTAAAGGCAGGGGCTAAAGGAGGAGCCTTAATGCAGCAAGTAGCAGATGTCAATGTGTGACCAATTATGTGCTTTGTTTTAGTGGAAAATTAACTGAAATGGGAACTCTTCCTTTATGTATCACTGCAAAAAGTTTAACAAGAGATAAAACATTTGCCATCAAACCAAGAGGAAATAATTTTGGCGAGGTAGCTGGTATTGTTCTCATAGCTCTATAATGACAACCTTAAGCTGGAAAGCCACTTGAAAAAAAAAAAGACAGGAGTTCAGGCAGTACCTCCTTTGATAGCCTCTGCTTTCTTTTCCTGCCACTTTCACACCTGATTTATTTCATGAGAAAATGCCACAGATTTCTGCTGCTGAAGACAGTCAAAGCGTTGAACTCCGTATGAGCTACACTGTAGTTCACATGAAATATGAAGTTTAATGCCTGGCAGCAAACTAGAACCTTTAAAGGAAAGATCAAGAACAGATTTTATCTTCTAGGGTTTTTACATTTGCATGTTGGAAACATGTCAATCTTTCATTGTGAAGACAAATAGGTATATAACCCTCACTGTTTTCCAAAATTTTGTTTGCATCAAGATTCTCCTAGGAAGGCCTTAGGGAGCAAGGATTTGAAGGACACAGTGCTTTGTCCTTTGTCCCCTAGTTTGTGCTCAAACTGTAAATTGAGGCTTTTTCCCAGAGCTGTCTTTCATCTTTCCAAACACACTTGACAGAAGTGGTGATACTCCCAATCATCTGAATGCAATTGCAGGCAGATTAATTAATAAAGTGCCTCATGGGGAAAAATAAAAAATTTTCTAAGTGAAAATAGATATAATGTGCTAGCAGAATGTTAAAATAAAATTGCTAATTAATGTGCATTGTGAGTTAAGAAATACACAGTAAGAATCAAAGTTTGGGAAAGTATTTGAGATGCACAGTAGCAAAATAGAACAACAAATTTTTTCTCTCTCTCATGTGTCTTACAAGATGAATTTTCTATAAGCTGTTTTCTTTGAGGAATTTGAATCTTCCATGGAGAGTTGACATCTGGAAATTATCCCTTTCCATCTGGGTGCTGCTTCCAAACCTTGAAAGATTTAGATGAGTTTGACTAGTTCCCTTGTGTAAATGGCTCCAGTGATTTCTTCCTTGGAGTTTTTCTTCCTACCAATGGGATGAATTTAACTAATTTGCTGTAATAAAAAAACATAGAGATACCAGAAGAGCAGCTGGAGTTTAAATTAGCAAGACATGTGAAGGACAATGAGAAGGGCTTCTACAAAAGAATCACAAAAGGAATATTAAAGGAACTGTGAGCCTCTGCTAAATAGAGCTATAGATAGAGGGACAAAGGACGTGGCAATGGCTGTGGTAGTCATGCCATTTTGCCTTTTTGGCTACTGAAGACTGCCTTCAGAACCTGGTTGCAGAGTCTGGAGTAGTGCAGCAATACAGAGGAAAGAAAGACAGGGAGTACTCACAGTAAGGGAGACTCAAGGAAGCTGGGCATATAAAAGCCAGATGAACCCGATGGACATCTCTAGGAACACCAGGGGAGAAGGCCAACATCATCATGTGGCTGCTCTGTAGCAGCTTTGGAAAGGCATGACAAAGTTAATGGGCCAAGTCCTCTTGGAGGTCCTGTCCAGGTGCTTGAATGCCAAAAGGGAGGTTGGAAACAGCAAGCATGGAATTACTGACATATATTGTGCCTGATGAAACCAAATACCTTCTTTGATAACATAAAAGGACTCTCAATGAGAAGAGAGTAGTGAATGTTGTATATTTTGACTTTATCAAAGCCTTTGGTGTTGTTTCCTATAGTACCCTATTAGACAAACTGATGAGATATGGTTTAGCTAGGTGGTCAGTAAGCAACAAGATGAATGGAAAATTGTCTGGACTACTGATTTTAAAGGATTGTAATCAATAGTGCAATATGAATGTAGTTGGTGGTAACTAGTAATAGCCTTTAGGGATTGGTGTTTGGGACAAAAATGTTTAATGTCTCTTATAATTACCTGGGTGATGGGACACTACAATGTGTTGATAGGACCCTCATGAAGTTCAATAAAGGGAAGTGCAAAGTCCTGCACATAGCAAAAGAGAATCCCTGCAACAGTATTGGCCAAAGACTGAGTGGTTAGCAAGTGACCTTGCAGAAAAGGAACTGGGGACCTTCATGATATAAGTTGAATATGAGAGAACAGTGTGCCTTTGTGGCAAAGAGGGCAAATCCCATTGTGCCCTGTCTTAGCAAAAATGTAGCCAGTAGGTCCAGGGAAGCAACTATTCCCCTGTATTAGGTACTTGTGAGGCTGCACTGAAAGTTCTGCATCCAGTTTTGGGCTCCCTGCTATAAGAAAGATAGAGACTTTCTGAGTAAGTCCAACTTCACTCACCAAGATGCTTATGGGGCTGGAGCGCAGGTCATAAATGAAAGATTGTGAGAACTGGGTTTTTTTCAGCCTGGAGAAGACAAGGTGAAGAGGAGATCTAATTGCACTCCACGAATATCTAATGGGAGACTGTATAGAAAACAGAGCCAAACTACTCAGAGGGGTGCAGTGATAAGAGGCAAGAAATAGCAATAGCTATAAGGAAAATTGTAAACAAATAGCAGGGGGAAAAAGTCTTTACTGTGAGGAAGATCAAGCATTGGCACAAATGCCAGGGGGGTTGTGGAATCTCCATCCTAGCAAATACTCAAAGCTCAAATGGAGTTACTCAAAGCTCAAATTGAGTTGCTCAAAGCCAGGCAATCTGCTCTACCTAGTCCTGCCTTCTGTGGAAAGTGGCCTGGAGAGACTGCCAGAGGTCTCTTCCAAACTGAATCACTCTGTGATTCTCTAATGGTGTTAGTTCTATAACAAGAGCACTGTGTGAAAGTAGAAGATGGTGGATTAGAGACCACCATCAGAGCAACTGGTTTTGTCAGTCAATTTAGGTATGGGGCTGATGAGAATTTTTTAATTACAAGGGTAGATACAAGAGCGCTTTGGGATTTGTCTGATGAGGTGAGCCAGCCTGCAAGAGGTAGGGGAAAGAACTGGTTCAGTGGCAAGACACAGTACTGTGATACTATTAAGAACGTTATGGAGAATCCTAAATAGTTACATGCTTGTTAATGCCATATGCATAAACTTACATGTGAACAATCTGAGTACCTTTAGTTAAAGAAACCAGCATTTCATGATCAGCTTTGCTTTTGTACAATTAGCCGTTCCTGAAAAAGTAGCAGGGAGAACAATCATAAAAAGATGGTTTATTTAGTGAAGTTAATCTTTAGAGTTGTCAGCTGAAGTGTGATGGCTTTTAAACTGACTCTGAATAAATAGGTTGTGATCTATTTATTGTGATCTGACTGTAGTCAATGGCTTCCTTACCATAGCTTTAGCTCAGACGAGTTTAGCTTTAGCTATACAGTATGACACCCACACTGTGCTCAGTGACCTGAATGTATGGTGCTGACCCTCTTCTTTGGTAGGAGGCCTTAATTGATACTGCATTTCTCCACAAAATGCATTTTTTTTAACTGCAGAATAAAATTAATTAATTCTGAGAACTCATTTTCATGATCACAAATAATAACATATTCTTACATATTATCTGGAAAATGGATGCCAGCATCATGTTATATGCCAGTTTTTTTAAATAAACATATTTGTTGTAACTTGCAAAATCCTTTTTTGAGGTAGGATGTTAATGTACTTTTGCCGTTATTACATACCTAATAAGTGCACAGGACATAGCTACCTGACTTCAGGATTTTCATTAATAAAATTGCTATTCTCAAGATTCTCAAAAGGCCGTGTCAATGGCATCCTACAATTCTTCTCCACAAACTCGTTTGTGTCAGCAAACTTACAATATTGTTTCTGTCTCTGCTGACATATATGCATCCAAAGTTCTCACGACAGGGATAATGGCTTTGCTAACTGCATGGTAACTATCAAAATTTACATCAGCTATAAATCATCCGGCATCTCAAGAGCATACAATCTACCATGAATGAGCTGAGTCCTAAATTGTAACCCTGCTACACTTGTGCCAGTCCAGAAAACCTGTATCAGTTATCTCTCTCCAGCCCCCACATTTCAAACTAACAGCAAAGTCATTTATCTACTCGCTATTTTTCAAATATACCTGTTGCCTAACCATTTAGGAGAAAAGACATGAAGCTGACAGAAAGCTACACATATGGACAGTGCATTAAACTGAGCTTTTTGTCCTTCATCATGAGCAAGTGTGGCTGTCTTCAGAAGTGGCGTGGCACTTTCCCAGCCTGCTATTGAGCAGATCTTTCACAGGCAGCCAAAGAGCTCATTTAAATGGTGTCCTCACTGCTCCCTCCTCCCCAGAAAGGTGATCTTTCCTGGCCAGGTCATAGGGCAGAGTCACCTGCTCCTTCAGGGGATGCAAACGCAGTCTCAGTTTTACATAACTGCTTTAAGAATTCAAGCTATCATGCTCCAAGACGCAAGGACTTGAATGAACCTAAGGAACAGCCTCAGCCAGTTTTCTACTAATCTCCATCCTGACTGTGTTGCGTTTTATTTCTGTCTGGCATTGACAAACACTGTGGTTGTAAAAGCCTTCAGTAAAAGGAAAGATGGAGGTAGGGAAGCTAATTATCAAGGAGTTTAGCCTTAAGCTGTTCTCTGCTGAATGTTTTCCTGGCATTCTTTCTGCTGGGGCAGGACTACTTTGGAACTCAGGGCTGTCTCTGAGATGTGCCCTGCCATGTGGGCTTTTAAATTAGTTGGTGTTTGGTCAGTTTCCATTTGAGTCTCCCATGAGCACTAATAGCTATGAACAGTGCACTTCGTCATGGTTTCTCTTTGCAAAGCTGTATGTGAAATATTTAGTACTTAACCTATGTTACACCCAAGAAATTATGTTGGCCTCTTGCACATTTTAGCTTGTGGAAAAATAGATCTGTCTGCTGTATGACTTATCAGGGCTGCAAAAATTAATCACTGTTTTGTGGGTCTTGGTGGAATTAGCAGTGCAAGCCTAGTTCAAATGTTCTGCAGATCAGAAGCAGCAGTAGAACCAAGCCTACCAAAACATTTGGCATTAATATCAAGAAGGGAGTCTACAGAGTAGCCAGTTGTGGTACTGTCTTCAGTGGTTCCATGGCAAGCTGGTTCCATGGAGAGTATTTTTAAATGTTGTGATATCATTCTTAGACAATAAAAATACAACACATCACCCACCCATGCTGCAGAAACGTCTTCAGCTAATTGAGGAGGATACTCAATTCAACTAGCAGGAAATAGTATCCATAGTGTTAACACTATCCTTCATATGAACTAAACTAAGATATTTTGTAGAATAGGTGTTTACAAATAGGAATTGTGTCTCCTGATCATTGCAAATGTCTAATATTGTTTAAAAACATTTCTGATAGAAGTTGTGGCTGGTAGCATAGACTACGCATAGGAAAAATTTGCACATAGTAATGAAGATAAAAATTAAATTGTTGGATGGTGAAACAATTGGTTAGTTCTCTGCAATGTCTTTTGCTGAGGAAAGCCTGGAGAAACCATGAGAACTGCTGTGCTATACCAGGTTACACGATTTTGACAAAGTCACCGTAAGATCCTCTACTCTTCTGACCAGAGAGATGAAAGTCAGAGTATGGGATTTTCTTTACTTCAGGCATTGCACAAAGTTGAGCAAAAATGCTACTCTGAAGAGAATGATAAGCAGAAACCCAATTAACTTCCCTTCACTTTGGACCTGTGCAGCCATTTGCTTGATGTTAAAAGCACTTCATAGTTTTTTTTACTTAAACATTCCATGTGTAAAACCCATTGAGCTGTTGAAGGCAGATTTCTTGGAAACAGAACAATTACCAGCTAGAATGCCTCCAAATTCACAACTCATTCTTCTGTGGGTGACAGCAGGTGAGGAAGAAGTATGACATGACAGAGTTTTCTGCCCTTCTGTGTACATCACTTTTTCAGAGTAATAAATCATTTTCTTCGTAAGTGAATAATATATGAACTTTAATATTTGAATAGTCCCTCAAACTGTAAAATACAGTTAATTTTGAAAAGTTTTACTCTTAAATAATACTATAATTAGTATATCTTTCATTACAAAGTTTCTCAAGACATTTCCTATTCCTTTTCCTAAGGAGTGCTCAATCAAACCCAGCTATTCTGGGACTGGAACGCAAGAACTGCTGTGTGATAAGATTAGGTTATGATGCAGTGTGCTTGCAGTGGAATAGGAGAATCTTAGCTCCATAGATAATTAAGTAGAACTGCTGTCTTCACAAAATGCTTTTCATCCATGAAACATTGAACAGATTTTTTCTCTTTTTTTCTTTTTTTATTATTTTTTTTTTTTTTTTAATTCTGAGCATTTGGAAAGAACTAGAGCTTTTAAAAAATCATTATTATTTCCCAGAAAGATTGTTTTAAATAAAGGCCATATTTTGATAAAAAATCTTCACAGATACAGAAAGGTTTGTAATAATTGTCACCTCTTTTTTTTCATCTTCAAAGTCACATATTTCATTTTGAGTCTTCTCCTGCAGACTCTAAGATAAATAATAGATGCTATACTATTTGCTAAATGCTATTTTTCAGTTCTTTCTATTCCTGCAAATCCTGCCCTTTTTTAATATTAGGAAATCTCTATCGTTAGTATCTAAAAATATTTCTCAGCAAAAAAAGATGATCTTCACTTTCCCTTACTCACTTGTTCCTGCCTGAAGTTTATGGGTACATTTCAACTGAAAAGAAATTAATGCTAAGATTGAGACTCCCTTGATATCACTGCAAAGAGCTGTGGATGGGAGGAGGAAGAAGAGAAAGGGATGATTGCCTCTCTATAAATAGAAAATTTTCTGCACATCACTGATCCTGCAGAGATTTCTGTCAATGACAAAGACTCTGCTTCAAAAATTACTTTAACAAACAGCTGCATTCCTGGCAGAGAGAAGACAATTGACAAATGGACTTTGGTTTCTGAAGCATTTAGTTTGGTAACAGATCTTTGGATACAACCTTACTTTTTTTTTATTGAATAAGTGCTCTGAATTTGATTTCCTTTTATTATTTGTCAGAAGAAAATAAGCAATTATTTTCTAGGTGAAAGTGTTTATATCACTGCTAAAGTGTCACTATTTTAGTAGGAGAAAGTAGATGTCTTTGAAGTACTATCTGACTAATCACAGGCCTTTTCCCTGGGCAAAGGACAAGCACAATGTTTAATGAGGAAACATGCAAAATCTGAGACGCATTTGATTTCCATGGAAAGAACAGACACTTTAACAAACAGCTGCATTCC
>JAOEHX010009022.1:8388-19763 GCA_025448015.1 Bolborhynchus lineola
AAGCACAAATTAAGAGGTCATTATGATTATAATTTCCATTAAGGTTTTCCTGTGCATCTTTAAGGAAGAGAGAAGGTAGAGGACTGAGAATCAATTATTCTGTATTTTGGAAGGGGTTTGAAGGACTTAAGCCTGAATTTCTCTATTAGCTCAGTGGCTGATGCTGAGCATTTGGCCACAGTCAAGGTTGGGTGAGTGCAGAAGAGATCACAGCTAGCAGATGAGGGGTCATTAAGAGTCACTGGCAGCACAAAGCATAACTTAGCATTCATTTATTGGTTTATCTTCCTTGTATTTGAAGCTGCCTGCCCTCAGACAGACTGTTGACTTCACAAGCAGTGAAGTGAAGATGGAAGGATCATGTTATGCACATGACAGCCAAGTTAGCTGACTGTGAAGGGTAGTGCAGACATCATTGCATGTAACAGCACAGGCATGGCAATACAGCGAAGTCATTGGTGACTGAGGAATGTGTTGGCACACCAGTGCTAATTTAATTTATGTTATGTTGATAAAACAGAGTGAAAATGTGTCTTTATTTCTTTTCTGTTCTGTCTTCTTTAACTAGAGATGGGTGGCATCTTCTCAGTCAAGCATGAACTGGTACAAAATGCCCTTAAGTCAGCTCTGCAGGGCTTCGGGAACAAGGTGAAGGATTTCCCTGTGAGGAGAAGCTTTGAAGTCCCTTTTAGACTCTGAAAGAATAACAACATCTTGGTAAGGCATAAGGGAAGCTGAGGAGCGCACTTGGAAGACCATTGATTTCATGTTTAACTTCGTACCCTCATATTTGGGGAAGGTTCCAAATGTGAATTTGGGTGGAGTTTTTTTGATGTGCCTGTATCACTAGGCTGCTACTTGAGGGAGAAAGGTCGGATTATCAGTCTGTAACAAAACCCTGTGTGATTTAGGATTGGCCATTCAGTTTCTGCCGCCCAGACCCTTAGCCATAAGATAGAAATGTACTATTTTCTGTCATTGTGTAATTTCATCGTCAGTGTCAGGAGACTGGGACCAGCTCTTATTTTAACACAGTTCATTGCATATTGGATACACAACGCACTCATTTCCACATAGCCTTATTCTTTCCTGTGATGTATATAAATAGCTGATATGATAAACATAGGAAGGAGATTTGGCACCTCTTGCAAAATGAAATCCAGGATTCAGCTGTTGAGCTGAGCCCCTGGAGCCAAAGCCTTTAGCATGCTTTCAGGTCTACTAAACACTTGGTGTCTTTTTCTTTTTGATTCAAGCTCTTTAATCCAAGCACTGACTGATGCAAAGATATGTAGAATGTAAGGACATCTGGTTAACAGCTATCAGAAAAAGAGGCAAAGATAACAGACAAAGATAAGAGGCAGGAAAAGTAATAAATTAAACACCTAGATATACAAGCCCTAAGGAAAACAAGAGATAACAGACAACAGCAAAGACCTGAGCTTTCAGGTCACTGTCTGAGGGGCCATTGAACAAATGAGTTAAGCCTTTAGAGGGTTCAACCAGAATTTTGTAGCTGATAAGGAAGGAGGAAACAAGTTTCCCATGTGCCACACAGGAAACAGCAAACTGGTTATTGGCTATTGGTGGTGGTGGGGGGGTGGAGTTTGGGGGTGTGTGTTTGTGTGCACAAAGCTCCTTATGGAATGTTTTAAGGGAATTTTGGGCATGTATGAAAATTGTTATAGGACATCTAGGGGAAGAGCCAAATGTGAGAAAGAGAGGGATCAAATTGAGTTGGGGTGGAGCAAGCGTAGGACAACTGAGAACTGCAGTCCGTGCTGTCTTCTTCTTAAATCGTATTTCCATTTTCTTAGAACCATAGAATGGATTGTGTTTGAAGGGACCTATATCTCTCAAGACTTCTTCCATCCTGTTTTGTCCACTTGTGCTGTAGAGAAGAGGGACTGTGGATGGGTCAACTCACCACAACTGTGATGCAGTTCAGTAATATATAAAGCTCTGGTTAGAGAATAGTGGCTTGCACAGGATTCTGTAACTGTGTGATCTTGGGCACATCATTTCCTTCTCACAGACAGGTATTTCTACATCTCAAATAGGTCCTGGTAGACCTGAACTACTTTAGGTAGTGTTTGAATATCTGCTGCTGAAAATGTCTATATGGAAATAAGATACTAATAACACTAGTGTCTTAACTGATACTAGTAGTAGTGCTGATTTTGATTCTGGCTCAGATCAGAATGATATGGACACACGAATAAATGAAGTGGTGTTGTTCTGGACTTTTAGGTTTCTAAGACTGAATTCAGGCCATTGTTTAGATCAGGGCCTGTTTTATATGAGTGTCACATGCGCTTGTCCAATGAAATGAGTTAAACTCCACAAAACTAATTGTGCATGTGTAATTATGCCTCAGTAGGACTGAAGGTCATACAGCCTGACATGAAAGAAGAAGCTTATCAGTGAAATGAGAGTCACTTTGAGGTCATCTTGCTGGTTTAGAGGAAGTGCATGATTAGTGACACTATTTGAGTATATTTGAGTATATATACTGCGTATTTCTTCATAAAAAGAGGATATAGTCATGTAGAGCTGAAAGGATAGAATACTTTCAGGATAAAGGGGCCTGCAATGCCTTCTTTTAATAAAAGAAAAGAAAAATAGAAAGCATATTTTCCTTACGCCAGGCGCTACAGGAAGTTTGGCATAAAATAATCTTCCTTGGCACTGTGTGTAACATTACAGAACTGGAATTACAGGTTTCGTTAATGATCCAAACACTACACTGATCATTTCCAGATTGCTATATTAACCAGCTGAAAGCATTAAAGAAAATTGTTCTTGCCTTTCTACTTCTTTTTTTTCAGTTTTCTTTCTTGTCTACACACACTTCCAGGATCCAGCTCTTTGCTACCAATTCCATTTTTTAGATTAGATGTAGCATTCTTTTCTGTGCATGGAAGATGAGTCTTTTTCATTGGCGATGACCTTGTTTCTGCTTCCATTGATTTCATGCACCATATTATAAGTCAGTATATGGAGTTGGACAAAGCAATGGTCAGGTGTAATGCAATAAATCCCATAGACTTTTCTAGTTATAATTAGACTTTGGAAGCATGTACATCCTCATACAGTAAACAGAAAGATCAAGTGACTTACTCTGGTGCAAACATGTTCGTCACCTTGAACTTATTGTTGCATTTTCACTCTTTCAGCTTCTTTTAGACAGTAAAATGGTAACAGCACTTGTAGTGTCAACCTTACAGAAAAAGAATGAACAAGATTCTTGGGGGTAATTTAAATATAGTATGATTATGCAGTCATTATTACAGAAATAGAATGAACATTCAATGCACAGAAAAGTTGTTAAGCCTGTAGGTGTAATCAAGCGAGATCCTGGATCTGAGAGTGGAGACTGTAGACAGCACATGTTAGTGACAGGAAGCAGTGAATCTAAATATTTTGATTTCATAGGTTTCATACTTTTCTAGTCTATCTTCCTATCTATATCCTGGAATTCTTGTTACTGGAGTTAACATCTGTGTGTTTCCTCAACCAGTGTTATCATAGTGAGACTGGGCACAGAAGGATTCTTCCCTCTCACAGCATTAGTTGCTTCAGAGAAGCAGTGAGTTGGTCTGTGGCTTCTTTGCAGGGCTTGGGCCCCACATCCTCTGATTTACAGAGAAAACCCTTCTGAGTATGAAGCCAAAGACATTCCCCCTGCTCTCAGAGGCCTGTGGTTCCTTAATGGATGTCTTAGCAGTACAAAACTAGATGAAGAAGGTAATGAATACCTTAGCCATTTCTGTGTCCTTTTTCACTGAGTCTCTCTCCCATTCAGCAGTGTTTCCATATTTCCATATCATTGCTATGATATACCTGCAGAAGACCTTCTTGCTGCCATCTACATGCCTTATCAATATTCAGCTCTAGGAGGGCTTTAGCTTACCTAAATAGTCTAAGGGTAAATCATTCATTTTTTTGCAGGTGCTTGGATGTCCCATCCACCTTTCAGAGGTAGTGTCCCAAATGATGTTTTTCTTTTCCTAGACAAAAGATTAAACATGGTCATTAAGACTGAGTAGAGGCTGGGAGATAATATCTCAAAGAGGCGAAGTGCAGCCAGTGTTATCAGTACTATCTTGCCTTAAAGCAAGGCAGCACTGCCTGCCAAAAGCAAAATCTGGGGAGGCTGGAGGTGGGGGCCATGGTGTTCCACAGGCCTCTCTTCCAACCTGTTTCTGCTCTCAGCCCAGATTTCCAAATCTCCCTGCACACCACCTTCATCACCTTTGGTCCATACTGCTGATCTACTTATGCTTTATAACTGCTGGTGAAGGAGTTGCCACACCATGGCAGCTGCTCCGAGTCCTTGCTCATCACACCATGTACAACCCTTGGACTATTCATTTAGGTATTTTCTGCTTGGAGTGAAGACTTCTGCTTGCATATGTTAAGTGCATGTCACGAACAGTAGTTGAAACACAACACAGCTAAGTGAACAGCTAAGAAAATAGTGCCCTAATGACTGCTTCAGAGGCATCATTAAGCATTAAAAAATCACTCTGCAGGTCACTGAATAAAAAACAACTGCAGTGAAGCTTGTTAGCACTTTATCTACTCTCCCATGCCCCTGTTCCTCCATCCAAATGCTGCCATTTAAGATGTTTCCCCACATGTGATAACTTCTCTTGTGTTTAAGTCAGTCACGCTATGCTCAGGTCTCTGGTACCTCAACATTGGCTTGTAGTTTGGATTATTGCAAATAGTGAGAAAGGGTGTCTGGTGTCTTGTAGCATGAAATACTGGTCATAATTAAAGAATAATTTCATTTCCATTTACAGAAAGCCATGCAGGAGCAAGCTGGGAAATGTTCAATCAGCCGTAGCTATGAGTCACTCAGCAGCCTAGCAGTCACATCCAGAGCAGGTCCAAATCAACACATTATGTGATACTAAGAACAAACAGAAAGGAAAGAAAAGAATGATGGCAGGAGAAGTGTGGTATGAGATGTAGTAGCTGATGAAGAATGATGATGATGAAGGTGGAGGAAATGGACACTGGATTTTGCGGGTTTCATCACATTTTAATCAAATGGAAACACCAAGAGCTGGGCCTATTAAGAAATGAGAACCGGTAAAATTGTGAATAAAACATAGTAGGGAGGAGAAGGTGGAAAGGAATAAATCTGTTACATCTATGTCAGCTGGAAAGAGAAAATGGATCAGTTTTCTTTTCTTGTTTCAATGGGCTTCGCATTAATTAAAAAAGGGGAGAGAATAAAGGAAAAGAAAACTCAGCCGCTTAACAAAGTGAACAAAGAAAGGTGCCAAAGGTACTTCTGTCAAAAAGCTTCTATTAGACCCAGCAGAAATCATAATCCAGCTCCACAGGATAAAGGAAAATGAAATTCACCTAGAAAATAAGAGAGCATGAAATTCCACACCACTTGTTGCACGAGGTCCTTTTGGTATTTTACAACTAATCAAGAATTACCAGTCTGCATATTTTTGTTGACGATTTCTTTTGGCTTTGTTGTGGAAAAGTAGATCTGATGCCTAGCAGTTTCCAAATCCCATTAGAAAGGAAATACATAGCCTAGCTCAGGTGAGAAAGTCAGAGAGCCCTATGTTGTAGACAGAGCTCCTGTGCTTGAGCATTTAAATGATTGATTTCTAAACTGTCTCTAATGCAGTTTCTTGCAATTCTTTCTTTATGCCTCACTCTTTGTACACAGCTGCTTAAATTTTCAAAGTTGTCATTATTCTGTGTGCTTTGGCCAGCTGAAACTTCATGGCAATGGATTCTGTGAGTTAAGAGCTGACCCGCTTATGAGGCTACAGCAACACTGTATAGTGCCAGAGAACTCAGATGTTAGAGAACAGCTGGAGATAGATAGCACTTAAATCTCTGCTCCAAAAGCAGATGGTCCTTAACATCTTAGTTAGAAATAAATCCATTGGGCTAACAGCTCCTATCTGAATTCTTGCTTTCAGCTCATCCATCCAAACTGCAGTCCAATGTGTCTGCCACATCAGCATCCTGAACTGGAGAAGGAAAGCAGGGCAGTAACCAGTAGTCTGCATATTAAGTATGACTGAGCAACAAAACTAGGTAAAAAAAAAGAGTGGGGCTCATCTCACTAAAGTTTGATTATCTACAATGTGGATATCTATATTAGAGCTGACTGTTCACCTTTTGAGCTATCTATATATAAAGAAGGTATGTACTTTAGTATTAAATTGATCATAATGATTATAAATGTACTAATTCAGATGAATATCTCTATTATTTGATGGATACTACTGAAAAAAGGTACATGATATACAAATTTCCCACAAAGGTATCAATACTTTCTTAAGAAGTACCTAAAAAAAACCCCTGGCATTTTAAGGAGAGAACTGAATGGTCTTTTCTGGAAAACAGCTGCACTTAACAGTACTGCATATCTTCAAAATACATCTATGACACCCCCAGATAGCTCTCTTCTGCTATAGGAGGATAAATGTCTCTACAGTGAGTCCATGCTATTGTTTCATGAGTTGATGAAAGTTTCATATCCAAGAATTGGCCAAGTAAGACATGAGGGGAGATCACCAAGAATGCCTAGCTCAAATGATGTAACAGCAGGTATGTGAGAAGCTTATTAGAATGTAAGAAATGAGGATGCTGAGAGGGCAGCAGAGGAGAAATGCAATGAGCAAGACAAACGGTGGAGTCATTACTCATTCTGACTCATCTAGGGTCATAATCAGTTCCATCTCTGCCCCAGTGGGAGATTTGAGCAGGATGTTAACTGTGGCCTCACAAAGCTTTGGCTTCTGTCAAGGGATCCCAGTTGAATGCACAGCAGGGCCTTGTTAGGACCACCAGAGATTCCTGCACCTGGTTTCACTGATAGTTCATTGCTAGTCTGGCTTTTACTTTAGTCCTTTGATTCAGTCAGACTGTGCTCAGCTGGAAGCAGGAGGATATCTGGGTTAACGGTGGTCAAAGACTGAGCTTGCAAGCTCTGCTGAAAGGCAGTTGCACTTTATGCTGCTCTGTCTTAGTCTTAGTTGGCTTTACCCAAAGTGTGGGTAACGACAACGACAGAATCAAACAGAAATCTTCACATGAGGCTTAGGTAGTGTAGTAAATGTCTCATTCCAAAAACCAGCTAGGAGTGATTTGCTAATAATTGGCATTATTTGGAGTAAAAATTATGCAAGAAATTATAAAGAACCTAATCCTGTGATTGTGATAGGATTGTCCCAAAATGTTTACTGGGAATTTTTTATATTTTTTCTGGAGATTTCTTTTTTTCTTTTAGTTTTGGTCAGACCTGTCTTAGTACATCAGCTTGGAGAAGTATGTAAGGCCTTCCCTTAATGCTAGAAATCTGACAAAGGTAGAGCAAAATGTAAACTGTGGCTGCAGGCTGGCTGGTATATAAAACGAGAACTACCTGAAGCTTTATGGTGTTTGGCTGGAGCTAGCAGATAAAATGAATATGTTTTCTAAGATCAATGGCAAGTTGATAACATCATGGCAAGAAGAAGATATGAACACATGGCTGGTGATTCAAGACAGGAGATCACTGATATAAACGTGAACCATGGCAGATCATTTTTTTCTGGACAAAAGGAGAAAAAGGGACAAAACCCCAAGTAGACTTATCAGAAAACTGTCTGCCAGTCAAGAGAAGAGGACTCTGTCTTTGCTGCATGGCCAGGGCAGAGAAGCACATATGCCACCATATCCAGTCAGAGCTCCCCATGTCATTGGCAATTGCCTACTACCATCTGCGTAGACAACCTACCTAGTTATTTGGGGCATAACTCCTAGTTATTTGGAACCGTGTCCTGAAGACATGGTTTAGTGTGAGGTGTCCCTGCCCATGGTAGGAGGATTGGAACTAGGTGATCTTAAGGTCCTTTCCAACCCTAATTATTCTATGATTCTATGTTGCCACACCAAGTGACTTATGGTCAGTGATGGTTCTGTCTTTACAGGGCAACTGGTGCGCAAACGTGCTGGCAGGGCTTGTGTTTGAATGACTGTGAATGTTCTTGTGCTATATACATGCGATGGAATACTGTTTGTGTATAACAAGCACCCATAACAAGATTATCCATTAACAGTTGGAACATTGTTTTATGTAATAAAGGATGGTCTATCTCAATAAATAAACCTCTTGTTTGTCGTCATCTGATTCAGTCATCAGTCTCTCTGTGGAAATTGAATATTCATTCACGGATCTGTAATGGTCAATAACAATCAGGAAGCATAAACATATATAGGATGCAATTCCGGGTCAAAGTTAGAGAGTGACCCAGGCCAACAAAGACAGACAGTGAAAAGGATCCCTTAGAGCAGGCTTGAGTTTGTTTCAAATCAGAGCTGTCTATCTGGAGAAAGATCTTACATTCTCCAGGAAACATAATTAGCCCCTTTGTGGTTCAGCTTTAACGTTTCATATTTATACAATATGAGACAACTGTAGCCAGGAGACTGACTGCCTGCCTGGCAGACACCATAGCTTGGAGATGAGCTGCCATCTGGGAGATTAGATCCAAGCCATGCAGACAAGGCATTATTCTTGCTGTATATTCTTCAAACCACCTGTCAGAGCCATTTAACTCTGTTAATGCCCTCCAGGTCTGGACACCAGCTTGGATAATTCTCTTGGTGTACGTTTTTCTCAATAAGGTCTGAAAAGTCTGCTTTATAAGAAGTAAGATAAGTGTAAAAAGTTGTTAATTTTCACAAAGCTTAGTTCTTGCTTTCCATCTAGCCTTAGTTATGAGGCTATGAACTGGCTAATTTAATACAGCATCTTATCTGCTTCACTGCTGGTGTGAACAGCTCCCCAAAGAGCAAGGGTGTTCATTCTCTTCAACAACTTCTGGCCAAGAGGGCAACCTTCTGCAATTTATCCCTAGCAAAACTGTCAGCATGCTGCTTCATCTTCTGGGAGTTTTCACTGTGATAATCTTCCTTTGTGGGTTGTGTTTCCACTTCCATTTCCTTGTCTTAGGCAACTACAGGCACCTGGTATGATAAATGCATTGGCTGTTTATCACAGTACCTCCTGTAATTGTTTTGCTCATTGACTGTGGGTTTTAGCTTTTCTGTGCTACCACCTTGGCATAAAAAGAGATAGGAGGGTTAGGGATTGTTCAGGAGACAAGCAGCACACACTTCACCATTCACGTTATATTCACACTGAAGCAAAGCACTTATAAACACCATTTCTATTTTTGTATCATGTATACCTTGTAGATGGTGCATTTTAATGTAACGAGGAATTAATTGCAATAATTATTATTTAAGTGCAGTACACCTGGGCTATGTATGAACAATGATGCCCAAACATTCAAAAGTACAAGAAGAAGACTGCTATGAATTAGGTTCTCATGTATCTCTCATGTTGTCGAAAATAAGCATACTCATTTTAGGATAAGTATAGTTATCCTTATAAGGATGTGTATACTTCCCTATGATTATGGACTCCTTTTTCATTTACTAGGCATTTGGAATACTTGAAGATTTTCTGAATCTGGCCCTGAAACTTCCCCCGTTGTGCTTACATGACAAATAGAGTCCAAGGTTAAATGTCTTGACTCCTTTAAAATTAGACATCCCTCCAGGTATTCTGCATTTGCTTGGGACATTTCACATTGTTGACGTTTTGCCTTTAGAGTTGAACAAAAAAAGCTCCAACCCACTGAAGTGAGTGGGAAATTCCACTCTTGGAAATTTCAAAGGTTACAAATGTCTCACTCAGGACTCCATTGCTGACTTTTACCGCCTAGTACAAAAAGGGCCATGGAGGTAGAGATATCATCAGGGTCACTGTTTGGAAAGGAGAACAATTTGGGAAGAATTGATTTGACAAGGAGAAATTCCCATTGCTTAAAAGACCAGCTTGCTGTTTGCCTGCCTTAGGAGGGGTAGGAATCTCTGAAACAAGGACAGGGCCCAAAGCTGAATAGTGATGTTGTCTTAGGCCATTCGATTTGAGTTTTCTGTCAAAGACCTCAGACTCATTTCCTCAGGCTCCTTGCCTGGATAATGGATATAATCTTCAGATACAATGTAAAGGGCTTGTGAGGATTAACGCATTGAATTTTCAGGTTTGCAGCAGTTGAGGAACTGATGTGTTGAATAACAAGTCGCCAGTGACCAGGCTAATAGGCCTTTGAACACGCCCATGATTGTTTCCAGAGCCTGCAGTCTCACAGATGATGTATTCTGTGCTGTCCCTCCTGACTCCTGGGTGTGTGATACGTGCAACACTGAGCAGTCTTAGGTTATTTATACTCTGATTTTAGACCCCTGTCTGCAGAAGTAGCTTCCCAGAAAATTCATTTGAATTGGACCCTTTGCCTACATGTCTCAGAAAGCAAAGGCATCCCCTCCTGTACTAGGTAGTTTTTCTCAACACAAGGAAACTGCAGCCTGGGGTATTTACGCTGACAGACTTGGCAGCCTTCTCATGTTTACATGGGCTGTAAGATGTTGTTCAAACTTGAGGCTCCATTTTTTATTAGATAAAAATTAAACCGCTATCTGAAGAGACACAGATATGTTGAAATGAGTGTTGCTGGAATTTGCTGTGGTGTGGTATAGTCAGAGTCTGATCACTTGAATTGCTGATGATATTCTTGAACGCAGCATATATTCTTGAATGAATGCAGTATGAAGCTTGCGCTCTCCATATTCTAGTGAAAAACTGGTCAGGATAATTCACACTTCTGTAATTTTTCAGCTGGACAATGTGACAGAAAGGCTGTGAGACCACGGGTGATACAGCCCACTGCAGACACCCCCTGTGTACTGCACATCCCCCTGCCTGCCTGCCATACTTAACCAGCTAACAGCAAAGTGCAGTGTCCTCCTGACTGCTTTGAAGTATGCAATGCAAACACCACATAAAGGCTCTGGCATGACACTGGGGGTTGACAGGATTTACTCTGTCAAAGAATGGTAAAAATCGTTTGTTTGAGAATCAAAATTACTTTCTTGGGAATTAGTCCCTACCTATAAATGGATTGCCAGGGTGATAAACTGTCTTCCATTTTAAGTGCAAACCATTTGCCTCATCTAGCACGGATGGCTTCAGACACAGTCTCAAACTCCTCAGCACATCACACACTCTGAGATGACCAAAAGCTGAATAGTTTCAGAAACCAGACAGCCACTCTAGTGTGGCAGTGTGATCAAGAAGCATGTCCTGCTGAGGGGTTTTAACTTCACAAAGCAAAGCATATTGGCTTGGCCAGGCTGCGATACTATCACAGCTGTGCAGTTCCAAGGCTGCTGGTTTGTGTCTGTGTAGCTTGAGGGCAAAAGGATAGGATAGGATAGGATAGGATAGGATAGGATAGGATAGGATAGGATAGGATAGGATAGGATAGGATAGGATA